>CAUYTI010037654.1:0-159297 GCA_963575145.1 Galago senegalensis | reverse complement strand
GGGCATATCTAACAGGGAGGACCCTGATGTCCTTTTCACAGCTCCCTTCAGCAAAAGTCTCTTGGAAGAAAAAGAAAGAGAGAGGGAGGAAGGGAGGAAGGAAGGAAGGAAGGAAGGAAGGAAGGAAGGAAGGAAGGAAGGGGGGAAGGGAGGGAGGGAGGGAGGAAGGAAGGACTGCCTCTGAAAATTCTAAAGACAGGCAAACTTCTTTTGAAAGTATTAAACTTAATTATTCATCTTTAGCATGTGGCTTTTCTCTGACAGTCAAAATATAGGATTATAATTATTTTAATGACCTACTGGGAGCAGCTGATTAGAGTGGCCCTTCTAATTATTTGTTTCCATCGTCACCTCTTCTGGCTCATTCATGAAAAAACGATTTCTTTTAACAGCTGTTTAAGCCTCTACCCAGTCTGTTCTGTGGCTTCCAGGTTCCTGACATTACTCACAGGGTGTTCTGAAAGGACCTGCAGGTGGCAGTGGGAAGATTAGCCAGCGGAGAATCCCGCGCAGGGTACTTTCAGGTCTCACTTTCTCAGGAATCTAAATACGACCTAATGTGGGGTTTTTTTAGATTCAAACGCCTTTTAGAAATAAATGTTCCTATGAAAGCTATAAATTAGTGTCATAGTAGGGCTGAGTACATTGGATACTTTTTCTTCCATTCTTGAGATACTTTGCTAAGAAGAATATTTAAGGCTATAACCCAATTATAGCCCAAGAATATGGGAAAAGGGGAGAGGAATGGGAGGAGACGGTAAAGGATGGGTGGGGGAGGGCGATTGGTGGGACCGACCACACCTATGGCTCATCCTATAAGGGTACATGTGAATCTCTCTAAATGTAGAATATAAATGTCTTAACACAACAACTAAGAAAATGACATGAAGGCTATGTTAACCAGTTGGATGAAAATATTTCAGATTGTATATAAAAACAGCACACTGTACCCCATGACTGTATTAATGTACCCAGTGATGATTTAATTAAAAAAATAAAGACATAAATGTTCCTACTTCCAGTGTCCTTAGCGCAGCACTGTAATGTAAAGGCAGGATGGTCTCTATTTAATAGCTCCAAAGGGACTTAAGGGAAGCCTTCTGTGTGTGGAGGGGAAATGGTTTGTTCACAGTTCTAGTGTCAACTAAGAAAACAACAATAATAATAAAACCTAGGAACATATATTAAACTTTAGAATTAGGAAACATAAGAACCTAGCTATAAAATTATCAGAAAGAGTGATAAGAAAACACTTATCACTAAGGAACAGAAAGAAAGAACGTTGACCTCATGAAAATGCAGCATATCAGGGAGCAAAAAGCAAATTCCTTCCACTGATGATGGAGGAGAATGAGGGCACTTTCACCTGAAGGCACACCTGACACCTGTCCTGTGACGGAGCCACCATCCTCAGCCACACAACCCTTACTGAGCATGTATTGGACACTGGGGTGATGGTCACAGAAGATGGCATGGATCAGACAGAACCCTTAAAAGGAAACAAAGGTTGTGGGAAAGAAAATGGTAAGTAAGGATGACAGAATAGGAACGTTCTTGTTTAATGAAAGTTAGACTGACAGACACAGGCTCCATAAGATAAGACCTGAAGTGGGTCTCAGGGGAACAAGAATGGCAGTTTGACGGAAGGAACTCTGGGATCTGATGATGATCTGAAGATCTTAGGCTACTTTCTACTTTCTAAACTCAGTCACAGGCATTCAGTGACTACGTTGTTACGCACTACATTAGCCAACCTTTAATATCTGTATTCTTTTATGTACCCCCCACAAATTGAAATATACAGACAAAAATATTGTACTAGTTACTAAGGAACAAGGTTCTGATTTAGTTAAACATTTACTAGGTTGTATTAACCTTTATTTTGGCAAATATGAACCAAAAAATGATGTTATTTAGAAAAATCAATAACATACTTGTAATACCTTCTCCTGAATACTAAGTGAATTAATCTACCCATTTAATAATTCAACAAATAGACTGAGCTTCTCTTCGCTTCCAGGAACCGTGACATGGCACCACAGTCGATGCAAAGCCACAACATCCGTAACGCTGTCATTTTAAGAGAAATGACAGATTCATGAGCACTTAAATTCGGGAGGAACAGTGCTGGGACAACGGAACAAGGGTGAAATGGAGCAAAACATTTTTAATTGTGACGTCTATTTTCAATGGAATGTTCATTTTATTTTATTGATTCAGGAAGTATTTTTTGAAGATCAGGGAATTTAACAGGGAAGCATCTGACATATTCTGACAGACACCTCCTCTGCCCTAATAACGCTTCCCTTGTGGTGGGGAGAAACTGACAAGGGGCGTGAAAGCCAGCGCAGAATTCAGGTTCTATTAAGCACTGATTTTTTTTTTTTCAGTGAAACAGTGAAAAAGCTAGTGATTAAGGATGGAGGTGGTCTCATATGGATGGGGAGGGCTTCAGAACTGAAAAATGTTAAGGGACTTCTCGTGTGTGTATCTTGAGTTAGAAAAACAGAGCCCACGGGAATAGCAAGAATGGCCATGAGACTGGGCTGCATTTGCCTTGTGTGATCGTGAGGTTTAGTGCCTCCTCTGAGTGGAATCATTGCTGAAAAATGCTCATAACTAAAGCATGATAAAAACTGGACAAGAGACTTTTAAGTGTGCTTCTTACCCCAGGTTGCCTCTGCTCAGAAATTTCAGGAAGCTCAAATTGTTTTGGTAGGAAGATGGGAGAAGCAGTTCCTTGATGAGAGTCTGCTCTCTTTAATTCTTTTGGGATTTTTTATGGGAAATTAATCATACTTTGCAGAAATTTTTGTGATTCTACTAATGCACTGATAGCTTCTTAAGGAAGAGCAAGGTTAGTGGATCGAAATTTTTTATCAGGTATCAAGCATATGGGTGGGGCAATATGGACAGATATGGGGAAAAATTGCAGACCCAAGAGAAAAGCAAGACATATCAATAAAATATGGGAATACATGAAGTTGAAATCTCTAATTTCAGGTCCCAAACATGGGTCAACATTTCAGGAGGACATAGAGGTTATAAACCACGTGAACTCCAGCTAGAGATAGTGACCCCCAGAAATCTGGCACTGACTCTTTTAATGATCTAGTTGGCAAGGATTGCTTGAGGGTTGCGATATGTGTGGCTACTTTTCTTCATGACTATTATATGGGGCCCCCCAAATATTTACTAAAACTTTAATGACAGGAGGAGACAAGGGAATGGGAGAAGGCACATTTCTGGAGAGCCACAGCATCCCGGAGGTGAACTTATCAGTGGCTGTTATATGTCAGAGATTCAACTTTTCCTAATTCATTTTAGATTGGAATGTATTTAGTACTAAGTAATAGTTAATATTTAAATAAATAGCCTATGTGGATATATAATGAAACTATTATACATGGTAATATTATAGATATAATTGACTCAGTCACGGCCATAAACTCTACCCTGATAAAATGAGATAATACAAAAGAGAACCTTATTTATTCAAACACACCTGCATGGATATTATTTTTAGAGAAGGAAGGAGAGATATTAGATGCTCTTGAGGTACACATTGTCTTTAGACAAAACCAAACACAGTGCAACAAAATACTAGACGCCACAGTGAATTGCACCCACCTACACTAGTCATACTGCCATGCGAGCGTTATGCCATCAAAATTTTAATGTTTCATCTAAGGATTAGGCTAGAAATTTAGTGACAATGTACAAAAAAAATAATAAATCCAAAATAGTCATTGTATGTTTTTACTTGGAAACAATAGTTTAGAAGAGTTTTCTAATCTTACTGTTAAGATTTTTAAACTATGCTTAGTTTAGAAAAATATAAACATACCCCATTAGGGCATTAAAGAATTTTACAAAATTTGTGTGGTGGTTCACACCTGTAATCCCAGCACTCTGGGAGGCTGAGGCGGGTGTATAGCCTGAGCTCAGAAGTTTGAGACCAGACTGAGCAAGAGTGAGACCTCATCTCCAAAAATAGCCAGGCATTGTGGCAGGTACCTGTGGTCCCAGCAACTCAGAAACTGAGGCAAGAGGATCATTTGAGCCCAAGAATTTGAGGTTGCTGTGAGCTATGACACTATGGCACTCTACTAAGGGTGACAGAGTGAGACTTTGTCTCAAAAAAAAAAAAAAGGAAGATAAAAAAAGAAAAGATTTTAAATAGCTTAAAAATGTGAAGTTTCGTATTGTGTTTGAAATAAGAGATATATTTGAGCTAATTATTCAGGAATTTATGGAATATAAATAAATATAAGGAGAAAAAATAAAATACGTATTTTGTGCATGATTGCCAAGGAACTTTTTTGAAATATAAGCCAATCAAATTAGAGATGAAAACGTGGGCAAACATAAACAATATTTAAAACACAGACGCAGCTTATGGGTCAGAGATCTGAAGACTGTAACTAATTCACTTTGAGAAACAAAGAGAAGTAAGTAGAATCCCAGAAAAAGGAAACCTCTTTAAAATAAGAAAGCGTCAGAAATCTTCACATCAAGATTCAGGGGGCTGGCATGTGAATGGAAGACCGCTGTGATATGCATTCTTAATTTAGGAAACATAACAGAGATTTTAACACTGCTCATTCAGATTTTTAAAGGTGATCATTCAATAAGTTACAGCTCATTTTTGAAAATTGATCATATCATTAAATCCTCAAATTTCTAGTCATGGAACATAATTTTTTTCCAAGAAACAATGTGATTTTTTTGTTTACACAATTTATCAGGTCTGCGGTTACACAGCCAAAGTGTAAAGTGCACTGAATATATATATTTAAAAATTTAGTAACTAGACCTGGTACTTCTCGACTTTCACTTCCTAAAATGCCTTTGGAGAGAGTAGGCATTTCCAAAATGGAAACAACAAATCCAATTTGTTACAGTCATCTACTGTCACCAATACTAATTGACACTGTCATTTACTATAACGTCTCGCTCTTGTTCCGGCACTGAAATCTAATACATTCATTATTAAAATGTTCAGAATGGTGGGTTAAAAAACTGCTAAAAAATGGTTTAATGTTATTCACAGCTTTCTTCTGTAGATACCCAATAGGTAATTTTCTTCTATTTGGAAGAGTTTACAATTAAAAACCAACAAAAGAAAAACAAAATGTGTACAGAATTCATGACTACATGACCTTGATTTTACTCTAATATTTCATAAATAATATATATATATATATATATATATTTTTTTTTTGTCTGGGCCTGGGTTTGAACCTGCCACCTCTGGCATATGAGGCCGGTGCCCTACTCCTTTGAGCCCTAGGCACCGTCTGGTTGTATAAATTTTATAAGAATCTCAACTTTAACATCATTGGAATTTGATGACCATGATTACAAAGAAAATGTATTATCAGGAGCCAGTTAACTATTGATACTTTCTGATCAATATCATTGTCCTCTTTAGAACATAATATGTTTAGGGAGGAATTACTACCCACTTAATCATTTCAGTCGGCATTCTGAAACAACACAGAAAAATTTCACACTGATGTTGGGACACTGCATTTGTAGATTTGCTGCCATTCAGTACCCAACTGGAAAGAGGAAGAATTTAAATAAAGGCTGAAGCACCACCAGAAATAAAGTCTAAGAGAAAGTAACAGAAAAATGCATTTATTTTATTAGTCATGAAGTTCAGAATGACATTGACTATTGTTGAAAATATATGACATAGATAAAACATATTCTTAGGTCATGTTAGAATGGAAAGAGTATATTTATTGGTGTATTTGCATTTCAGGTCTATGAGGAAAAAAGTACCAAAAGTTATTCAAGCTTAAAATAACAGAACTTTATTGTCATAAACTCTGATGCCTGGAAAACCAAAATCAACGTGTAGAAAGGGCCACGCTTTTTCTGACAGCTCTAGCGTGGAATCCTCGCTTCTGGTGTGCTCCAGCAATTGTGGAATTCTTTTTAGTTTGTAGATACATCACTCCAATCTCCAATCTCCATCATCATGTGGCTCCTCTTCCTTGTAACTTTATGTCCGTATTTTTTTCTTCTTAATAAGGACACCAGTTCACCCTATGCTAATACGGCATAACCTTAACCAACTACGCCTGTAATTACTCTGTCTCCAAATAAGATCACATCCTCAGTCACTGGAGGATAGGATTTCAACATAATTTTTTTTCAATTTTTAAGAATGTTGTAATAGTTGTATATCTTTATAGGGCACAATGTGCATTAATCACATCAGAGTAATCAAGGTGCCCATCACCTCAGGCACGTATCATTTCTTCCTGTGAGGTATACTCCAATTCCTCTCTGTTAGTTATTTTAAAGTATACCCTACCTTAGGGCTAATTAGAGTCACTCTGTTACAGTAATGTCGTTGATTTTAACTATGTACCTGTATTTTTGCACCCATTAATTATCCCAGCTCCCCCCATCCTCACAATTCGCAGCCTCCTGTAACCCTCATTCTATACTCCGTCTTCATGAGATCAATCATTTTTAATATTTAGCTCCCACATACGAGTGAGAACAGGTGGGACTGGGCTTATCTCACTTCACAGGCTGTTCTCCAGTTCCATACATGTTGCAAATGCAAGATTTCATTCTTTCTTGTGGGTGATATTTCATTGTGTGTAGGCCTACTTCATTATCCATTGAGGGACCCTTAGGTTGACTCCACATCTCGGCTAATGTGAATGGTGCTTGACAAACACGGGGCTGCTGATACTTTCTCCGTACACGTTATTCCCGTCCGTGGGCTGTGTACTTAGCAGCAGTAGGATTGCTGGCACAGACACTGGGTGGATCTGTTTTTAGGTTTTCAGGAACCGCCATGCACTCTCCATCATGGTCACAGTAACTTGCATTCCCACCAACAGTGTCTGAGAGTTCTATCTCCACATCCTCACCAACATTCATTATTACCTGTCTTTTGATAAAAGCCATTTTATCTGAGGTAAGATGATATCTCATTATAATTTGTATTTGCATTTCTCTGACAACTAAAGATTTTGAGCATTTTTTTCATATAAATGTTGGCCATTTGTATGCCTATTTTTGAGAATATCCATTCAGATCCTTTGCTTTTTTTTTTTTTTGCTTAGCAGGACTGGGCCAGTTTGAACCAGCCACCCCTGCTGCACGGGGCCAGCACCCTAACCAGTGAGCTATGAGCACCCAGCCTCTTTGGCCATTTTTAATCAAATAGTTTGATTTTTTCCTCCTATTGTGTTGTAGGAGCTTACTATATAGTTTAGTTATTAATTCTTTGTCAGATGGGCAGTTTGCAAACATTTCCTCCCATTATATATATATATATGTGTGTGTGTGTGTGTATGTTTTTGTATAACACACACACACACACACACACACACACATATATGGATTGTCTCTTCTGCTTATTGGCTGTTCACTTTGCAATGCAGAAGGTTTCTAGCTTCATGTAATCTCATTTGTCTTTTTTTTTTTTTTTTTTTTGCAGTTTTTGGCCAGGGATGGGTTTAAACCCGCCACCGCCAGCATATGGGCTGGCGCCCTACTCCTTTGGGTCACAGCCACCCTGGTCCATTTTTTCTTTGGTTGCCTATGCTTTGGAGCATTACTCACGAAATAATTGCCCAGACCAATGTCCTGAAGCCTTTCCCCAAAGTGTTCTTCTACTAGTTTTGTACTTTCAAGCCATGGATTTGAGGCTATGGCTACTGCCCATTCAGTCTTCTATATACCATTGATTAAAGCAACTTTCCTTTGATGAAGATAAGCTTACTATTGATGTGTGGATTTATTTCTGGGTTCTCTATTCTGTTCCATTGTTTTATGTGTCTGTTTTCATGCCAATACCATGCTGTTTTGTCCACTACAGCTCTGTAGTATATTTAAAAGTTAGGTAATGTGATTCTGTCAGTTTTATTCTTTTTGCTTAGGATGGCTTTGGCTGTTCTAGTCTTTTTGGTTCTGTGTACATTTTAGAATTATTTTATATATTTATTTCTGTGAAGAAGGCCATTGCTATCTTGGTGGAGATTACACTGAATCTGTAGATTGCTTTGGGTAGTATAAACATTTTAACAACAATGATTCTTCCACTCTAGAAACAAGAAATATTTTTCCATTTGTTGTATCCTCTTCAATTTTTTCATCAATATTTTAGGGTTATCATCATAGAGACCTTTTACTTCTCAGGTTAAGTATATTCCTACATATTTTATTTGTAGCTCTTGTAAATGGAATTACTTTCTTGGTTTCTTTCTCAGATTGTTTACTGTTGGTATTTAGAAATGCTACTGATTTTTGTATCCTCAATCTGTATAGAATTTTCTTTTTTCTATAGTGTAGTCTTTTGGTTTCTTTAGATATAAGAGTATATCATTTGCAGACACACATAATTTGAATTCTTCCTTTCCAATTTGGATGCTCTTTATTTCATTCTCTTGTCTGATTGCTCTATCTAGATCTTGTAGAACTGTGTTGAATAACAGTGGTGAGAGTGGACATCCTTGTCTTGTTCCAGACCTTGGAAGAGTTTCAGGATTTACAGCATTTGGTGTGATACCATCTGTGGGTCAGTCATACATGGCTTTTACCATGCTGAGCTCAGTTCCTTCTATACCAGTTTTTTGGGAGTTTTTCTTTTTTATCAAGAAGAGAGATCGATGGGTTTTGTCCTTCTGTTAATGTGATATAACACATTGGTTAATTTCAGTACTTTTAATATTTAATGCCCCTTTCTTCTGGCCTATAAGGTTACCATTGAGAAATTTGTTGCCAGACTTACTGGATCTCCTGTATAAACATATGTATTTTTTTTCTTGCTTCCATTAGGACCTTTTTTAAAAAATCTGTGACCTCTGAGAGCTGA
The DNA here is from genome assembly GCA_963575145.1 of Galago senegalensis. Taxonomy (NCBI): domain Eukaryota; kingdom Metazoa; phylum Chordata; class Mammalia; order Primates; family Galagidae; genus Galago; species Galago senegalensis. Next base: position 150,449 of record CAUYTI010037654.1, on the reverse strand, counting down.
ATTATTGAATATGATAAGATCTTGTTTGGGTTAAATCTGCTTGGTGTTCTGTGACCGTCTTTTAGCTGCACAGTGATATCTTTCTCTAGATTTGGAAACTTATTATTTATCTGAGACCTTCTACCCCAATTTCTCACACTACCCCCTCTTTCAGGGCAATAACTCTTAGATACGCCCTTTTGAGGCTGTTTTCTAGACCTTGTAGGTATGCTTCATTCTTTTTATTCTTTTTTCTCTTTGGTATATTTTCAAATAACCTATCTTCAGTCTTACTAATTCTTTCTTCTTCTTTGAAAATACTGCTCTTGAGAGACTCTGATGCATATCTCAGTTTGTCAACTGAATTCTTAGGCTTCAGAATTCCTGCTTGATTTTTTTCAATTATTTCAACCTATAGCTTAAATTTCTTTGATAAGTTTCCAAACTCCTTCTCTGTGTGGTCTTGAAGTTCATGGAGCTTCTTCAGGACAGCTGTTTTGAATTCTTTGTCTGAAAGGTCACACACCTCCATCTCTCCAGGCTTGGTCACTGTTATTTTATTCGGCCTGTTAGGCGAAGTCACGTTTTCCTGGGTGTGGTTGATGCTTGTTGATGTTCATCAGTGTCTGGGCATTGAAAAGTTAGGTGTTTATTCTAATTTAAGCATCTAGATTTGGTTCAACACATCTTTCTTTAGTAGCCTTTCTAGATATTCAAAGGAATTGAGTGTTGTGATCTAAGTCTTTGGTTACTGCAGCCACATCAGCACTGGGTATGCTGCAAGCTCCGTAACACTGTGAGGCTTGCAGATTCCTGGTGGTGCCACCTTGGTGGACTTAGGTGGGATATAAGAGAATTCCCTGGATATTCAGGCAAATTCTCTCATTTATATCCCTCACTCTCTGTGCTGGGCTGCTGTTGGGGGACAAATGACATGGACACTCCCTCATGGTCACCAGTGCCAGGTCATTCTGAAGCCAGCCCAGTCTTATCCAAAGTTCATAGGCACTTTTTCTTAGTTTCATCTGATATTTATTCAAAGCCCTAGGGCTCATTACTCAGTAGGTAGTGAACCTTAGCAGGACAGAGTCCTTCCTTTCAAGGTCCCTTGTTTCCTTCTGGTCCAGGGTGGATCCAGAAATGCCACCTGGAAACTATGACCTGGACTTAGAGGCCTCAGGAGTCTGTGTGGTGCTTTATTTAACTGCAGCTGAGCTGGTAGCCAAGTTGCAGTACAGGGTCCTCTGAGCTCTTCTCTCTCCTTTCCCCAATTTAAGAAGCCTGGCTAAGCTGCTCTCCCAGGAGTCAGCAGAGGGTGACATAGCACTGACTTGGCCACCATTGCTGGCATCTCACTGGTCATATGCATCCCAAGTCCACTGGCTCTGAGCCAGTACAACTGCAGGAATTCCCAGCCACAGAAGCCTTTGTGTCCTGACTGCCTTATGAACTTACTTCAAGCCATAGGCTGCTTTACGGCAGCCAATGGTGGGGCTGGCAGGAAATTGAGTTTTAGGACACAGGCTGATCTAATCCTCCTTCCATGGTAGATGGCAGATTTCTGCCCTGAGCTTCACTCCCCTGTGCAGTGTTAAGCCCCACAATCCCTTCTCCCCCTCCTTGCCCCTGCCAGGCACACAGATTCTCTCTCTACTGTGCATGGTGGCCCAGCACTGACAGGTGGGTGTGGAAAGTCAGTACAGGCAATGCAAGATTGTCTTTTCTGCTCTGTTCAGTGCCTGATGTTACTTTAATACCAGATAGTCTGATCACTCACATGATTTTTGGTTCTTCTGAAGATATTTGCTTGCGTGGGTAATTGTTGAATCTGGTGTTGTGTGGAGGAACAATTACCAAAGGTGTCTATTTGGCCAACTTGCTCTGTGCCCATACCCAGCATATCTTTGTAACAGGATACAATTCAACCCATAAATGATTTTGTCATTTGCAACCAAGGAACAACCAATTGCCATCTTGTCAATCACCGTTCCTGATAGTGCTATGCAAATGATATATGCCAAAATAAACTTAGAGTATGGGGAAACATGAAACATTTGATCTCCTTGATTAATCACAAAAATAAAGATATAACATTGCAAAAGCAGAGCTCTGTAGATGAAGTAAAGAGTTGTTCAAACCATTTATATCAAAAACAATTGTGGAATCTATTTCTTGTGTCAGGTGGTGGAGCAAGTTAATCAATTTTATGAACCTGTTTGACTCTACTAACTGGCCTCCAACAGTGGATACAATGACATGAATAATCTCTCATTCACAATGTAATCATTCTTACTCTTTCCTGGGTCTCATTTCCATTGCCAATTATGTGTGTATCCATACCTAAATGAACAAAATTTGGCAGCCTATTAATATAAAAGTATTAACACCTATACAAACACTCCAAGTAGTTTTATTTGAAATCCTAACCTTCTGCCTAGAAGAAGGCCATATTTTTCAGGAATCCCTTCCCTAATATCCCCATGGGCCCTGGTGTTGCTTATATGTGTTACAAGATCATTTGTATCCCCTGTCCCCCTAGAAGACTGTGAGTCTTCAGTAATTTCTTTAAGAGTTCCTAGGAGAGAAGAGGTTTTCTTATAAGTCATGGGAGATGCTGTCTGCTTCCCTGCAGTCCCACCGCACTGGCTGTGACTGACCTTCTCCTCACAGGGTGGGAGATGCTGTCTGCTGCCCTGCAGTCCTGCCACACTGGCTGTCACCCACCTGCCCCTCACAGGGTGGGAGATGCCGTCTGCTGCCCTGCAGTCCCGCCGCACTGGCTGTCACCCACCTGCCCCTCACAGGGTGGGAGATGCTGTCTGCTGCCCTGCAGTCTCGCTGCACTGGCTGTCACCGATCTGCCCCTCACAGGGTGGGAGATGCCGTCTGCTTCCCTGCAGTCCCGCTGCACTGGCTGTCACCGATCTGCCCCTCACAGGGTGGGAGATGCCGTCTGCTGCCCTGCAGTCCCGCCGCACTGGCTGTCACCCACCTGCCCCTCACAGGGTGGGAGATGCCGTCTGCCGCCCTGCAGTCCCGCCGCACTGGCTGTCACAGACCTGCCCCTCACAGGGTGGGAGATGCCGTCTGCCACCCTGCAGTCCTGCCACACTGGCTGTCACCGACCTGCTCCTCGCAGGTGGTGAAGAGCGTGGCATCACACCCTGCCTCTACTTGCTCTGCTTTCTGCTTCTTCTGATTCACTGAGAGCTGTTGCTTTTCTTCTTGTCTAGTTGGCTAAGGACACAATTCTGTTTCTCAGGACAATCTCTTTTCAAGATCTTTGGGAGCCTTGGTGACAGAGTTCTCTTCCTCGTACTCAAGCTCCCTCTTTGAAGAGAGTTTACATACTGGCCAGTGATGGGGGAGATTTGGGTTGAGGAGCCATCACAAGGAGGCACACCCTGTATCTGATGGCTCTGTCACTACTTCGAGTCCAATCCCCCCTGACAAACTGAGCCTTATTTCTGATGATTTTCTTTTCAAAGTTCCTCCTCTTCACTGTTGCTCCTGGTGTCCTCTTTTTATGAGAAACATTTTTTTTTAATTTCTCAGACTTCTTGCCTTATTTTTCCCAATAGCAACATTCAAATTTGCTCTCTTTAGAGCTCAGTTTCATGGCTTTCTTACTCCAAAATGAGCAAGTTTAACCAAATTATCTCTGAATGAAGTAGCATGGTAGGCAAGAACAAAAGTTATTTTAATAAGTATATCAAGTGTCTAGTCCTGGTTCTGCCCAAAGCAGACTGTCTAGCTTGGGTGAGTCCAATACTCTGCTTGGCCTAAGTCCCTCCTTTGCCGATGGAGAGGATGGAGGTAAGAGATCTCGAGGGTCCCTGATGACGTGGAGGTTTGGTTTATGCTTTGCTCCCTGTCATTGCACATGTTAATAGTGGGTTCCTGCCTGGACCCCATTCCGTCCTGTCTCTCCTGCACATCGGCTGGGCTGCTTGGGCTCCCTGGGCCACTTTGCATTAGAATTCTTAGCTACATGGTCAGTTTCACTGTTGACTCATGCAAGTTTAGAAATTTTCAACACTTGGTGAAGCAATTTATGTCACCAAAATGTTTGTACCCCTATAATATTATAAAACAAAAAATAAAAAGAAAACCTCTTAGTAGTATTTAATTATGAATGAACATATACAGAAATACCCAAGATATATGCACACTTCTAGTTTATATAGCAATAGGGTTACTAAAACTAACACTAAATATGACCCCAATTTGGTAAAGAGTAGGAAGGACAGTTCTTTCCAAAATGAACATTTTGCAGTAACGTTGGCTTTTGTCTTCTCTTTCTGCGTAGACTGGGACCCACACTGTACACATCTTTCACACTCTACTGGGTAAATTATTCCTCTGGGTATTGGCCCGTGTCAAGGTCCCTCACAGAGAGAGAAGCCACGTCTTAGAGCTGCAGAGGCACAGATACCTTAGTGCCCTGCCGTGCACAGACAGAGGCCGTCGCAGCCACATCAACTCCTCATCACCTTGGGCAGAATGCCTTTTTGCGAAGCTTCTCATCTAGATTCTTTTAAGTGTGCTAATATGAGGCGGGCAGAGTCTAAGTCTCCAGCTTAGGATATGAGAGGCCAATATGGCCATTGTCCTAAATGTAGAGGCATTTTAATCATCAGGGTGGAAAGTTCCTCAACATCGTTCTTGTCAGAGATCACACACACACAGCCAGCAGGGGCATGCGGCACCTTGTCTATAACAAAATCTCAGCAGTTCAGTTTATGTCACTGTACCAGATGTCGCATCTCATCTTTCACTTATTTTACTTCAAAAGTTTCAATATATGCCATGAAATGTTGTTCAGAATTATTCGATTCTTAGCTAGTAATATCTGTTTGTTTTGCTTATTTTATCCTGAATTCTTCTTAATATCAGAAATAGTTTCACTGTTGCCTTATTTGGTATTTAACCCCCTGCACAGTTTATTTAATTGTGTCCTTTCCCAGTAACGAGCTCACGTCTGCTCGCCCTGGGTCGGCAGGCAACGCCCTGCTGCATCGGCCTCTGCCCTTCCTGAACGCTGGCAGCCCACTTCTGACTGTCTTCTCCAGAAGGTCTGATTACAGCAGATTTTTTTCCTTTTATTTGTGATAATGCTCCCATAATTGCAGTTATAGATGGAAGGGTGCAACAAATCCCCTTTTAACTGGAAACTCACAGATTTTATCTTCTGCTCAATCGAATTCAATTTTGTCTCCAGAGCTTTTCACACCCTGGGCCACATCAATGACGCCACATGGCTCCCTGCCTTATTCTCACTCTCCTTCTTCTGATCTTCCTTGCCGAAGGCAGATGCTGTTTCTAAGGGCAATCACCTCTTCTCAGGAAGCAAGAGGCAGAGCTGGCGACACACACAGGCACACATCTAAAGGCAGACCACAGCATGGATGGAGCCAGGAATGTGGAAGCTTGATGGTTTAGTGGCCTGGAAGAAATGTGGCCCCTGTGAGGGCCAAGGGCAATTTTTGATCAAGTTCGGCTCCCCAGTGTGATGGCTGAAGAGAACAGTGCCCTGGGTTAGAACATTGTTTGCTGAAAGGGATTCCAAGAAAGGGTCGTGGGGATGGAAATCAAAAAATTCTGAATTTAAAACATGGACTTGGCCTATTTATTAAACATCTCTATGGCAAATTTTCTCATGCTTAGAAAGACATATTGGCCTACTTACTCTAAAGACTACAGTGTGGCCAGCCAATTACTGTAAAAGGCTTCAAAAAATAAAACTATCTTTATAGGAAGAAATTGTGCCAACTCCATAAATTTAAGTAGCCTCCATTTAAAAACTGAAGATTTTGTATTTCTTCTTTTTTTTTTTAAAACAGCGTCTCACTCTGTTGGCCTGGGTAGGGTGCCCTGGCCTTCAGCCAGATTTCCACACTGATGATTAAAATGCCTCTACATTTAGGACAAAGGCCAGCATCTTAGCTCACAGCAACCTCAAACTCCCAGGTCTAGTGATCCTCTTGCCTCTGCCTCCTGAGTAGCTGAGACAGTAGGCACCCTCCACAACACCCAGCTAATTGTTCTATATTTTTTTTGGTGGTGGTAGTGGTAGTGGTGGTGTTTCTAGCAGAGATGGGGGACTCACACTTGTTTAGGCTGGTCTTAAACTCCTGAACTCAAGTGATCCAGTGGTCTAGCCTCCCAGAGTACGGGAATTACAGGGGTGAGTCATCATGTCCAGCCCAGATGTCCTATTTATAATGCTCCTGTTAGCCCTCATTTTAGATTCAGATTACATTGAGTTCTCCATGATGTTTGTTGTCTTCAAATAATCAAAAAATTCCAATATCTTTGCCTTCTAGATTCCCACAGTCTTTCTGCTAGGTGAAATGGTTGAGTCAGGGGGAAAAAGAAAACTTCTTTAAAAGAAGAACATCAATCTAGCCTCCATTATCCAGCTACATTTATAGGCAAAACATTTCATCTGGTTATAACACAGATGAAATTTTAATTATAACCTCCAAAAGATTTCCCTTACACTATTGATAAATATAAACTGCTATGAATATTTTTTTTAAAAGAGAAGAAATACATAGTCAAAATAGCCAACAGGCAATTATTGAGAGTTTATAATTGTATCTGTTTTCTCGAAGGTACATATCATATACTGTATGATATAAAGGCTGCCAAAAATGTATATACTTTTAAGAAAGGAAAAGCTGTACTAAAATTATCATACTCAATATATACAAATATCAAAAGTTGAATAAAAGTCACATTGAATAATCTCTTATAATTGCGGAAGACAAATGTGAATTGAGTGTTACAAATTTAATCCATTTTTTCTTTCCTAAAATGTGTAGACATTTTTGGTGCCCTCTGTAGGTAGATGAAACAGTTGAACAGTTTATCTAATTGAATTCTTTTCAATATATATATATATATATATATTCAATTTTTGAATTTTATATATATAGGGATGTGTGTATATATATGTGTATAAATAAATGAGGTATATTGAGTGAATTGAGCACTGTAATATTTTAAAATAGCATCTGCTTTTGCATTTTAAGCAAGTATTTCAGTCTTCTGATGGCAGACCATTACTTCTTCATCTCCTTAGTAGTGTGTTTGTTTTAACTGAACACCTCTTACGTGTGTGTTAGGAACCATACAAGGCATGAGGGCGGCAGAAAAAGAATGAGACATATTCTGTGTCTTAAAGCTCACTGGGAAGTCAGAGCTTCCCACATGTACACACGTCTGTTAATAAAGGAAGGACGTCCCTTAATACAGCCACAAAGGCAGCACACCGAGGGCATATTTAAGGGGTTACCTAATTCTAATAATACATCAACAGAGCACTCAGGCACATCTCCCTGTTCAATCTTCAGAGCTCTTGACAGAGGACGCTGTTGGCCCACCATATCTCAAGTGCAGCTTTCAATAAAAGGGATTTGATCCCACCCACTATGAAGAGAAACAAGATCTGGGGCTGACGGTCAAGCTAGTCATGTTGATAGAGTAACAATGGTGATTCTCATGCTATAGGGGAATCTGAAGGCATAATATTTAGAAATACAGATTTTCCTATTTGGGAAATAATGCACTGATACTGACAGCATTTGACACTAAGGCTGTGTGCGAGCTTCACACTGAATTGTCCACTTTATGTTTTCCTGATTATTAGAGGTGGAATCAAGACGTTTATTTGGATATTATTTTTTAACTGAAGAACCATACAGGGCATTGTTACCTTTTGTGTAAAATTATCAGTCTACAGTACCTTGTAATTCCTTAAACTTTAAGTATAAACTTTATTAAGTATTTTTAAGGAAGTGATCATTTCCTTCCAAATACGCTGCTAAATACCTGCTATGATGCTCTTATTTCTCTCAGATTAGCTGATAAAAGTGTCCTGAGACTGCTGCCCCTCTGGACTTTATTGGGCTTCTGTTTCTGCACCTACACCCTTCAGACACCGTTGCAACAGGAGAGATTAGTCTTTTAAGGGGGAAGAATTTCTTCTTTTGGGCATCCAAGATGAGCCTAATAAGTCAAAAGTTGCCCTTCTCTTGACATGAACAACATCACCAGGATGTAAGGGCTGGAGATCAGGAACCGTGACTGATATGCTCTCACCTGTCTTCTTAGGGCAGGTGTCTGACTCACAGCAGGTGCTCAGTTAGTATTTGCTTACAACTGAAGGTCAAATATCAACAAAACTAAACAAGTCAAGGAGTGATACTTATTAAATTTGACACCCAAGATCAGACAAACTGCAATCAATATGGGTTTCATTCTCAAGTGTATTCTGTGCTCATGAACACATATTTGTGAAGGGAAGTTTGAGTGGCACAGTGGGACACAGCATAAAATAATCTTTGTTTCATGTTGCTGAAATTTTGCTGAAATCAAATTCAATTTGATTCTGGCATTAGAAAAATTTTGAACATGGAAGTGATACGATTTTTTTTATATAGGTCAGACCTCGTAAGTGTATAGAGATAAAAATATCGATAGGAGATGAATGTGAGTGAGACATTTGGTCCAGTCATAGGTACTCAGGTGAGCCTCACATCTGAAGCTCCACGAACCCGGCCTCAGAATGTGGTATGATGTGGAATTCATCTCAGGCACCCACAGGTCTCATGGTTAATCCAACAGGCACAGCTACCTGGGACTCTGTGGTGTTAATCTCTGAATTTTTTCTAGTGTGTTGAAATAACTTCCCTAGTTGTTGCACAGCCAATGGCTACTACAGAAGTTCTTATGACGAATCTTCTGGAACTCCAGTGGCTGGAAATAAAAGGGATGTTTTCTTTAATGATGATAATGAGTGTTACTGTCAAGATATAGTACAGGAATGATCCAGCTGGTAACTTTGTTACCACTCTCAACTTCAATCAGGTTGTACACCAGCTACGATTGGAATCACTGCAGTAACATGAGCCACCTCAGTAAAGACAAATGAGCTGCCGGGAGAGTGAGTCCTCAGGGAAAGCCTTAATCTTATTTTCCTGATTTAATCTATACACACCTCTCCCATAATGCAATTAAAATTGTTAAATAACACATACCAGGAAAAATAAAGAAACACACCCTGCAGATGCAGATTTTCAACAAAAAGAAACATGAGTGTCAAGTGTTTTGGCTTCTTTCCCAGCTCGGCAGTGATTAGTGAAGTCATGTGTAGAAAATATTTGCAGCATGCGAAGTTTCTGAAGCGGATGCTAAGTCACAAACGAATGCAAACGATGTGTGTTTGGCAAAGCTTTAATTAGTTCAACCAGAAGTATGACTATTTGCATTGCTATGACAGGACTTCTGTAGGAATACTGTTAATTGCGAAAGACCAGTCCTGTTAAATTATGAAATAAATTATCCATCTCTATGCTATTTAGAAAAATGCAGCCTTAATATTAGAACTGCAGCATTTACTTGTTCAATTTCATAACCTTCTTTGTACAAAGTCCTTGTTTAGTTAATACAGGGAGTATGTTGATTTTGCATGTTACGGTATGTTTTTTCTAATACACCACAATTGATTGGAGGGAACACATAGCCCTGAATAAACGCTGCTAACATTCAAAGCTATTCTTATGCAACATATTTAATTCCTCAGAATCTTTCAAAATAATTCTCCATTCTTATCAGCTCCTGTCACCAGAGGACGGACTAAATGCAACGTTTAGAAAGATCATCTCTAAAGCAAAATGCTGATGAAAGGCGCAGGTAAGTGATGTAGAGGACCCTTGGATGATAAAAAAAAAATCAAAACACTATATATTTTAATATCTAGCATTATAAATATGCAATTTCACAAAATAAAGTCTAATACAATTATAACAACTTCTAATGTGTTTTTTTGCTTAATTGACAAGGCATTCCAATTATTCATATGTAACAATGAACATTCCTAGAAGAGAGATAAAAGGAAAAGAAAGAAGAAATGAATGAGAAGAGCCTCCTGAAATATTGAGAAATGAGAATAATCAGTGGGACCGTTGTCTTTGTAAGAATTACGTACATTAAACCTATTGAGATGATAAGAGGTTAACAAATCACAGCAACAGAACACAAAGCGGGAAAAATAATCCTTGATTGTAAAAAGTTAAAATAGGACAAATGTGTATCCCAAATCAGTAAAGAAGCAATTAGACAAAGGTTATTTATTGCAAAAATATAATTAAAACTTTATCTCCATAACTCAAAAATTGAATTTCTAATGTATTAAGCATTAAATGTATTAAAAAATGGAGGTAAATAAATATCTCCTCTCAGGTTAGGAAGAGGTAAATTCACTGCTAATTAATCTATAAATTGAATGCAATTTGATCAATTGCCCAAGAGAATTCTTTTTTGAGAACTTCAGGAAAAATAATTCAAAACATATGCAACAGAAATAAGTTTTGCAAAATTCCAAGATAATTTTTAAAATAAAGAGTTAAGGAGTGAGAAAAATGCTTGCTCTTCTAGACATTAAAAAGCAAAGTGAATGTACTATGTTGTATCAACACATATGTTGACAAATGAACCAGTCCAATAAAGTAAAAAGGCCAGAAGAGTATAGAATAGCATTACAAATTAGGGCAGAGGAATTGACTATATACCTGCCAGTGTAAGGAAAATTAGTCCATGAGGTGAAGATAAAAATTGGATTTCTATATTATAAAATATATAGAAATAACCTTTAAATATATTAAAGCTCTAAACATAAAATTAATGGTACTAGAAAAAACAGAAATGTAAAAAGATAACTTTGTGGCATTGGGGGTAGGAGAGGACTCATTTAGAACCCAGAAGTCTAAGATATAATGGGAAATCAAAATTGAAGATGTTTATTCCGTGAATGACACTACACATAACAAGTTGACACGTGAGACATTTGTAATATCAAAGAACAAAGAGAATTAGTACCCAGAATGTGTAAGAGTTTCTGTAAATCAGTAAGAAAAATAAGATGTTCAATGGAAAAATGGGCTAAAAGGTAAAAATAGACAATTCATGCGATAGAAACCCATTCAGCTAAAAATAATTGGACATGGCTAATTTTACGGTACTTAGAGATCTACAGACCAACTCACAGTGAAATAGCACTGACTACCCAGCAGTATGGCCACCATTTGGAAAGATGCTTGTTATGAAATGTTGGTGAGGATATGTTAAAAAAAAATAGTGACAATATATTAAAACAGGGCAGCAATTCTTAAAACAATCTAAAGTACAGTGTGAAACTGCATACCTCTACCCTCCCTGGGTTGGTAATATACCTGACGTTTATATAACCCCCTCCTGAGTAATATAATCTAGAGAGAAATTCCTGCATAGGGTCATATAGAAATATAAAATTATGTTTATAACAATGATTTTTTAAAATGGTAGCAAAGTATTAGAAACAATCTATCAACCCACCACAAGGAACACAGATAAGAAGAGTGGCAGCCCTCCTGGGGTCTTCTCTAGAAGGTGACCGTGACCCAAGCCTGACATTCCCAAGTCTGCTACAACAGTGGGCAAATGAAGCTGAATCCACAGGTGGGCTCTGGAAATTGCAGAAACTACACAGCCTAGGATAATCTCGGCTATGGGTGGGGAAGCCAAGGGTTTTATACATCCATATCCAGTGTTTTTTTTCCAATAGCTATCCAGGGGTATTAATTCCCAGGTACTCTGGCATGCCATGCAGTTCAGCAAAGTGAATTTCCACAAGCCAACGGCAAACCATTGACCAAACAGCATGTGCTGATCATTGGAAATCAATCTGCTAATTACAAAAACAGTAGGGAAATCTGAGGGGATGGGTGGAACACCAACAGTGTCTGCTCTCGTGATCAGCATGTAATATTACACGACACGGTAGTTACTCATCTTTACTCCTGGCATCATGAATAGATTTCAAATTCAAGAAAGAATGAAAATTAAGAAAGATAATAAAGTTTAAATAAAACATAGATATAAAATAAAGGACTGCATTTTTTTAAACTATACATATCAAATACATACAAAGGAAGAGAAAGAGGGGCCTTGTGTAGGTTTTAAAGTTCACAGCCATAAATGGAGGGGTGCAGTCAACATATCTCTGGAAGACTAGAAAAATAAAGTTCTCTGTATGTCAAAAAAAAAAAAGCAAAATATAATGGACAAAAGAGGAAAATGCCATAAATGTAATAGGACTTAAAATAATTGACTTATTGAAGACATTGGTGAGTTACAAAACCTAAAAGAATCTGATTTTACAATGGCCAAAACCATAAATAAATAATTTGTAACTTATGGAATCCTGAATAGATATATAAAAGATGGCAAGCATGAAAATTGTCTGTCTCATTAGCAATTAAAATTTTAAAAAGGCAATGAGATTCTCTTCTTTCTACTTCTTAAATTAGTAAATATTTCAGTAGTCAACATTCACTGTTTCCAACAGTGTTGATCAAACAGAGAATTTTCCAGTTAAAAGATAATCTGATTCAATCTTTCTAGACAGACAGAATTTATTTTCAAAAGCACTCCTTCTGCCAGGGGTGGTGGCTCATGTCTGTAATCTCAGCACTTGGAAGGCCAAGGCAGGTGGATTGCCTGAGCTCACAAGTTCAAGACCAGCCTGAGCCAGAGCAAGACCTTGTCCCTAAAAATAGCTGGGTGTTGTGGCAGGCACCTGTAGTCTCAACCTCTTGGGAAGCTGAGGCAAGAGAATCACTTGAGCCCAAGAGTTTGAGGTTGCTGTGAGCTGTGACACTACAGCACTCTACAGAGGGTGACATAGTGAGACTCTGTCTCAAAAAAAAAAAAAACCTCATTCTTTACTCAGTAATTTTATTTTTAGAAGTGCAGCCAAAAGACAAAATTAAGTGAAAGAAAAATAATCTTGTAAAATGATGTTTATCACACTGTTATTTTTTATAGAAGAAAAGGGAGAAAAGAAACTAACTGAACAGCAAGCCATGAGAGGACAGGAGATCAGTTCTGTGGAATACAGATGCTGCTAGTTCTTTTTCATGGGGTGTAGGAATTGAGTTAGACAAAGACCCTTCCTACCCCACCCCAGTCTTACCTCCTTCTGTGCAGATAATGTTAGCAGTCAGTCATTGATCAATTTTCTAATAAAGACCAGATTCTACCTTAGTCACAGTAATAAAGAAATGATCAAAAGAGATGTATTCACTATTCTTAAGAAACTTAGGGTGTGTGAGAAGAGAGAAGTGTGTATCAGCTAAACAAATACTTTGGTATGATTGTTTCCTATGATGATTGTTAGGACCTAACACCACTGTGTTAGATCTCTCACTGCTGAGAGACCACCATACACAGACGTAAAAACAAAGTAGTGCTTTTATTTAAAATGCAAGCATATGCCTGGGTTACTCCACTCTACAGTGTAGCTGGGAGAGGCGACCCCAAAATGAAGCCAGGGGAGGTTTTTAAAGCCTATAGAGGAATTTCACTGGGCGTTTTGTTGGGAGGGGTGGCCATTGGCTGAGCTGTTGTCCAGGGATGCTTGAAACCACCTGATACACCAGAAGTGCTATAGACTGGGTTTATGGTTAGGAACTGGCTCTGTCTGGGCTGACTGACCTTGCCCAGAAATGTGGAGGGGTTGGGGGGAAGCCGGTCCCTTTCAGACTGGCTGCCAAGAAGCGCAGAGGAGGGAGCCAGTCTCCTTTTGATAGACTAATTCCTCCTGGGAGACTTTGCCCAGGAGGGAAGTGGGGAGTTAGTTCCAAGATGCAGTTACATTAACCTCTTCATTCCCAAATGGAGTTACACTAACCTCTTCAATGATTAGTATCATAAAGAAAATAACACATGATAAGGGTCAGCGTGGGGGTGAGTGCAGGCTCCTGTTCCGGCTGGGGCTCCAGGAAGGCCTCCCTGAGACAACTTTGAGCAAGGAGCTCCGTGTTGAGAAGCGTCCAGTCTGCAACCCCATTTAAAGCAGCTCATGGTCAAATTAGTGTTTATGTATCTAGCTAAAAGATAATTTAGCTCTATAGCTTCAGAACAAATCCAATTTACAAAGGATGTGAATTTGTCACCTTAATGAAAATGCAAACCTTTTTTCAGAAAGTCATTTGGAAGCAACTAACTGATCTGTCTTCTAAAATAATCCACTGTGTTTAGGGTTTGAGTAAATGAGTGAAGTTCTTCACTGTCTGTGATGACAGTCAAGTTCTTAGCTGTCCGACCTTGTGTAGAAGTTTAAACTCTGTCTCCTGGTGTCTTTGCTCCCGAGAGGGAGATACACTACAATCCCTTATCTGTGGCTGACAGAGCAGCCCTCCCTACAGATGTCCAAGTTCAACCCTGGGAACCTGAGAATATGTTAAATACGTGGCAAAAGGGAATTAAGGTTGATAGTCAACCAACCTAAACATCGGAAGAGTATACTGGATTATTCAGGTGATCCCAATTTCACGAGGGCCCTTAAACTTAGGAGAGGGCAGCAGGAGAGAAGAGATGTGACATGGGGGCAAACTGAAGTGACGGAAGATGAGGTCTCAAACTGTCACTTCTGGCTTTGAAAATGGACATGGGTTGTGATCCAAGGAACCAAAGAGCCGCTAGAAGTTAGAAAAGACAGAGTCCCATCTTGGGCCTCCACAAAGGAAACTGGCCTTGGTTCCAGCCCACTGAAACCTCAGACTGATCACTTCAGAACTGTAGGATGATCAATTTACGTTGTCTGGAGACATTAAGTTTGTGGTACTTTGTTACAACGGCCATAGGAAACCAAAGCACATGGTTTTGTGAGAACCCGATCAGGTTATTTGCTTAAATGTACCTTAGAAGTATTTTAATATTAAACGTGTGATAATTATATTAGAGAGAACAACAGTAAGTCAGGAATGTGTATCACATAGCATTTAAGCAGAGTGGATGAACAGAGCGTGTCCACACTTTGCATCTATCTGGGGAATCTCCTAGCACAGACCTCACAGAGCCTTCCTTCCACCTGACGTATTTCTATAGTCCACACTGTGCATAGAACTCACTCCTACTATAACAGTTATCTCATCTTAGGGGATAATTCATTCTTTCAATGATCAAAGACCTTCATGGGAAGTTTACTTTGGTAATACATAATAGTAAGAGAGGAGAGATATTTTCAAGTTCTTGATATAGTTTCTTTCTGGATATGGTATGTGGAACTTACTTAGCAGGAGCCGGAGGCTGGAAGCAAGACAGTTAGTACAAGAGTAGAATAAGTCTGAGAACACAGTCTTATGCTAAGCAAAAGAGTCAACCAAATCTAGTGTCAAATGTCTACCAGCAACGTCATCTAGTAAGTGTCTTACTCTGTGATCCAGTTTGCAGCTGAAATCATCTTTACCAGAATTACTGCCGAGACCAGGTGGCTTTGGGATTGTCCAAAGAGTTACTTTCTACATATTTCCTTTGACTACAAATGCCATCCATCAATCATATCTGACACCACACTTAGCCAATGTTTTCTGGTTTTGCCACACAGACAGATAGGAGGCAAGTGTGCCTGTGAATTTGAGAAGCCACAGGAGATGCCCTCGACCCCGCCCGCAGGCTCATTGGTGTTTACTGAAGCTTTCATTGGTGGACTGGTGAATTTTAAAATCTTATGCCAACTGAGTAGCTCTTCTAAGACGTGCTTAAAAAAGGATGCACAGGGACACAACAATAGCACATTTATAGTAACATTTCAAAGAGCATTCTAGTGTGATGGGGGTTGACCTCCTTTCTTTAATCTACCATATGGTTTTGAAATACCATGCCTTTTTAGACACAGTTATATCACTTGGCTTTTTATACGCAATGCAAATTCAGTACTGTTTTTTCCTGTTTAGAGCCACACTTCATAACCAACTACCATAGCAATGCTAGCCACCTGGGACAGCCGCACAGAATTATATGCAAAAGAAGAGAGAGAGAGAGATTTAAAAAAAAAAAAAAAAACTCACCAAGTAAGAAAGAAAATATATGATGAGAGAAAGAGGTAAAATTTCACCACACAGAGGTAAAGCACAGTCAAGCACAGTCAGATGTATTTTTTGACCTTCTGTAGACACACAGATACAGCCGAAGTGAGAGGAATGGAGGGGAAGTTTGGCACTGCCCCTGAGAGCTCTGAGGCTTTGGACAATTCATGCACCTTCTTATCTCACGTCCAGATTGCTTTATGCGGGTGACGTGAGTGACACCCAGATCTCATGCTCTGTTTTCTTAATGTTAAGTGTGACAAGCCCTCTTAGTCTGCGCGCTCTGAGGCTCACCCCGAGCAGATAGGGGTGGCCATGTGTGCACACTGCCCTGCTCCCCCACAGGCACAGAGGAGGATGTGCGGCTGGCAGAGGCACGTTCAAGGCTGTGCTTGGCATGTGCTGAGTGAATGCTTCAGCTGATGTTGTGGATTTTGTGACTGTGACTCACAGTATTTATTCCATGGGCCATGGAGGAATTTGACGCTCCATGCTCTTTAGATTGGGACAGATTCCATGAATTACGTGAGAACCACTCTTAGCAAATACTTTTTCTTCCATATTTAAAATTATAAGGGAAACGCGCTCTCAGAGAGAATTGCTAGGTTTTCTTTATAACAAGTTATCCCCAAGGTATAGATTTTTCTTTTTTGCAGTTTTTGGCCGGGGCTGGATTTGAACCTGCCACCTCCAGCATATGGGGCCAGCACCCTACTCCTTTGAGCCACAGGAACCGCCCAGTTTTTCTTGGCCACACAGGAGATGCAGGACAGTGAAATACCTGGGCCTCACTGGGCTTCCCACAACTTCCTGTGTGTCACCACTCACAGCGTCATCCTGACAGACCCCATGAGGCTTGCCACCAGGCCACCTGGCCTGGCCCTGGCATCAGCAGAAGAGAGGAAGGGCTGCTATAGTCATTCAGATGGTTTTTCCTGCGTTAGTTGTAGCTAAATGTTTTCCAAGGATGTGGGGTTGCTCTTTGGGTTGTCCCATCAGCTTGTGATAAAGTTGTGTGTCATAACTTTCTCCAACTCAGAGAACTCAAGAACAAAGGCCGCCCCTGCCATGTACGAGATGAGCAACTTCAGTGAAATTTCCTCACCTCTCAGTGTTCCTGTCTTGAAAAGTAGGATAATAATAGAGCCTGCCTCCCAGGAGTCTAGTGGGGATAAATCAAACAGGCCTCATCTGCCGCTGGTGAGGGCAGCCAGCCTGGAACAGACGCTAACTCTGTGATCGCGTATGTAGGTGGTGTGTGAATGATTAATAGTAATACAGGATAAAATGCTGTCATTTGTGTTCAAGGTACAAAATATGTGACATTTCCATAGACAGAGGAACCAGAACGATGGAATCATCTGCAGCACAAAGTCTAAGTGATAAGCGCTCTACACAGGAGATGCTCATGTGACATTTTACACCAGATTTGTACAATTTTAGGGTGAAAAATTGTAAATCTGAGCATTCAGCTTGAGGTCTCCGTCTGCCGGGCTTTATGAGCAGTCTTCAAGAGACAATAGTAAGAATGAGGCTTTATTCTTCAGGAAAGACCAAGGGACAGGCACGTACAAACTTCCAACTTGTGTACGACTTGCGCTTATGAACGGAAGCTATTACAGTAAGTCCCAAGTTACAAACATGTGGATGACATACGACTCACACAGACCGTTACAGGTAACAGGTAAATGTTCCACTTCCATACAAATTAAGAGCAATCCCACAGGACCTATCTTGGTTGTAACCTGGGGACTACCTGTGCGGACTTACAGCTCAAGGAAGCAAATCACAGTCTATTGGAATTTGTTTGCTCTAACTTCGGTCAGTCTTCAGTTTGGTTTCATCCTCAAACCCCCACTAGAGAGACCGCGCTCTGCCCACCCTGGCTCAGCGGATCTAATACCGTTCTGCTCCTCCAGGCTCACTCTACCTATGAAGGAGTAATATTTGATACCTCAAGTTCCAGGCGTGTTTTGGTTAAATTTTTGTCAATAGACACCAGCATCATCGGGTCCATGAATCCTGGACCCGGGACCTGTGCTTGGGGCTGGGTGTCCCAGGAAGAGTGGCACAGTCCCTGCATGGCAGGACCTCGGTCATATCTAAGGAGAAAGAGGTGTCACGTACATGCATCCATACAGGGCTGGGTGGCAGGAGGGTGACTATCTGGGGACTCGGAGGGGCACGGTTGACTCCTTCTAGGGAGCAGAAGAGGCCATCCTGAGACGCCTGTGGAAGTACCTGATGCCTGCCCAGAGTCAAGGAGGCACGAGGGGACACAGAAGGTCACCAGGGAGAGGAGTACATGTCAGGGTTCACTGCCTGCATCTCTGCCTGTGGTAGCCGGCCAGAGTTAGGAAGCCCCTGAATTAGGCAGAGGCGTCCTCTCCCCGAGGGTTTCTGCTCCGAGAACTCAGGACATCCTTTCTCAGTCAAAACGGTTCTGACTTCGCTCATGAATTTCTCTAAACGAAATTTCTCAGGCTATTTCCCAGGAGATTTCTTTGAACGAAATCTCTTAAAATGCAAATGCCTTTTATGTGAGGGTATTTCCCGACACCTGCTAGGGCGTACCGTGTCTCTGGAGACACACTGTCGGACCCAGGGCCTTTTCTCCACCCTGAACGTCTCTCCGCCTCGGTGCCTTCACCTGTAAAAGGCAGAAAAGACAGTGTGTGGCGCTCCGGGTCGCGCAGGGGTTAGAGGGGTAACAGGCTGAGAGCCGCGGCCTACAGTCACTGCTCTGTCGTCACGCATCAACATTCCTACAATTTACAGCCACTGCGTTTACTCTTTGAGAAAGGGGGGCGGGGGAGAAGGAAGAGGAACTTTTGTGTCACGATGTTTTGTTTTTTTATTTTGAGACAGAGCCTCAAGCTGTCCCCCCTGGGTAGAGTACTGTGGCATCACAGCTCACAGCAACCTCCAACTCCTGGGCTCAGGCGAGTCTCCTGCCTCCACCTCCCAAGTACCTGGGACCACAGGCGCCCACCACAACACCCGGCTATTTTTTGGTTGCAGCCATCATTGTTGTTTGGCGGGCCTGGGTTGGATTCGAACCTGCCACCTTAGGTATATGTTGCCAGCACCTTAGCCGCTTGAGCCACAGGTGCTGAGCCTGTGTCACGATATTGTCTGAGGCCATTGGGGAAAAAGTGTTTTTTTGCCTCCATGAAAAAATATGATAATGAATAAAACAATTTGGAGAGCTGCTTTAAAGCGATTCTTTTTGTATTATATATTTATGTAAAATGAGAATTTTTTTTTGCCACATAACAATTCATTACGAGTGTGGCAACAAGTGGCTCACAGCCCCTGTCTATCAGATAAACACTAGTGCATAATAAAACCTTTTAAGTCCTCTGTAAGATAAGGGTCTCTACATTGTGATTTCACGTTCAGATTTGTTTATCCTTGCAGACTCTCAGATATTCACACCATCATTTGTCCACTTGGTGTCAAAGTGACCTTCCAGGCCTGGTGTGGAGGATGGACACAGTGAGTACCCCCCACTCCAGAGCTCCAAGCTGCCACTCTGCTGTTTGCTGTGTGGACCTGGTGAAGCCCTCTGGGCCTTCCATGCTGAATGCTCCAGGATTTCAACAGAGTGGTGGATCTTTATTTCTACTGAAACCACCCCCAGACATACTGTGTTAGCTGGCCAAATGTCATCTCTTCTGAATAGGTCAGCCTGCAGCTAAGAGGTCTCAAAAGCTATTGCATCCTGAAGGGGCATGACATTTTGTGGTCACTGCAGCTAAACAGAGTTCTCTCAGCTGCCGACATCAAAAACCCAGTTATGGACTTGACCAATTCTGGCTTTTCACAAATATTAGCAATTTACACTAAAAAGGCTAATGGTGCTACTGAGGGGTTAGCATATCTGAGCTAATTCTCAAGCACAGGAGCAATTTTGTAAAACAAGTCAGAGAGAAATATGCTTACAAATATAATAAAAACTTTAATCATGGTCCTTGTGATTTTAGAAGTATATAATAAAATATGTATGTTATTAGAAGGTCGATTTAAATAATCTTAAAAACTGTTAAACAAACTTGAAAAATCGCCTTTCGTGGCTAACATTTTCTTTCTTTTGCAATTCTTTACTTAATCCATTGCTTAATACAGTTTCTGAACTTTCCATTTGGGTAACACTTTGATAGCCATTTTTAGATTTATTTATAACAATTTTACAGTTGCATATGGCCAGAAATTACATTTTATCATTCACTTACATTCTTTTTTCCCCCTATTCCTTCATTTAGCCATTTTTTTGTTCTCCTATTTAAAGGGATCCTGTCTTCTATACATCAGGCCCAAATTTAGCCCTGGAATTACAGAAATCAAGCTAGAGATGTTTCTCTCCTTAGAGTGGCATGGGCTAATAAGAAGATTGAAAGGGTGTATTTCTAAAATAAATCCACTTAAAGCTGATTGAGAATATTCAGAATAATTCACCTCTGAAACTAAATCTGATTCCATAGGTGGTCCTAGTCAGGAAAACCCAAATCTTATACACTGCCAGGCTGACAACTTTGAGCTTAATAGGTAAAGTCTGGAATTTATTTTCAAAACAAATACTAATTCTTTACACTGTACCTAATTTTCACGAATGCATTATTTATCCTGAGGAACCGGCATACCTTGAAACTTGAAAGCCCAAGCGATGCTTTACACAGCCTTCCAGGCACAGAGCTTACACACCACATCTGCATTTATGGGAAAGCTCAAATTAAGGGAGTTCATGCAAGGTCTAAATAAGGCCACGAAGAAACCAGAAGGACAGCCTAATGTGTGTCTGAAAATTGTGTCTGGTTTGTACAACAGAAACTCCAGGTATTCGTGTGTGAAATTCTACTTGAATTCTTTGAAAATTGAGAGACCACAAATTAGTGGTTATTATAAAAATACCAGGTTATCTGTAAAACCATACAGATCCTCACTCCATGAATTTGTTTTATGATATTACAGAGAGATAATATTAAATCAGCTTCATTGTTTCAAAAACGGAAACTAAGGCTAGTATTCACTCAAAATTAGTGTTGCTTATGTTACGTTAGGGACAGACAGCAGGAGGTCAGAGTAGGCAGGAGCTCAACTTAGGGGACTTAACACAAAGGCTTAGAGAAGACCGTGATGAAGCCAGAGAGACAGCCTCGATTTCTACCTGCACATGATGTTTTAATCTTCAGTAATTTCTAATAAAGTACTTAAGACAGAATGTTACTTAATGAAGGTAGGGCAATTGTGATGTTTGGGGCAGAATTCAGATTTAATATTCCAAATAAGACGTTCTTCTACCACTGCCAACATCCACCGAGGGAGAGCTCTGCATACCTGCATGCGCTGGTGAAACATGGGGCGTGGAGGAAGGCACACGGAGCTCAGAAAATGAAGATCCTTATTCAGAAGGTCGCTGTGGACTGAGCGCCCGAATCCCTCCCTTCTGCTCCCTGTGTCTGGAGGATGAGGCGAGGGCTCCTCATTCACGGTTCTGCTTCACCACATCAGTCCACAGGAGGCTCTGTCATTAGGCATGAGAGGAAGAGGGCGGGGATGAAGGAGGAAGGGCCTCTCTCCTCCCTGTGGTTCTCCTGCCCGCTTGGCGTTCCCCAGGCTATCACTCTAACACCACTTCCCATCGGCAGTAGGCACTCCTTCCTGCAGCAGCTGCTGAATGCACTTTAGATTTTCCAACATTTTCTGGAGCTGCCTCCTTGCATCCCCACGCTACCGTAGGAAGGCAGTACCAGTCTGCAGGAGTTCCCGTCTAAAGCCCAGATTTCCAGAACCAAGGAGGCGCTTTCCCTGAAAGGAGGTGTTACCACCAGGTGCCCAGTTGCTTCTCCTCAAGAATATGGGTCTCAGCCCAGTGGGCTCCTCCTCTGAGCTCAGGGTATTTCAGCATCAGCTGCTAACACTGCTTTCCTCTCTGTCTGGATTTAGCTTCACGGAGCCTCTCCATGCTCTTACATCTCATGGTTTCAACCAGCCCTGGGAGTGGGAGCTGCTTCTGACATTGCATCCACAATGTCTTCGGGTTTTCCTTTGTCCTTTAAAAATTGTCTAGTTACCAAATTTAATTCTGCATAATTCTTAATATTAAATTCTATTTGTTAAAATGACAGGTGTGTCGTTTGTCTCCTGACTGGAGCTTGCTTGACTGATAGAGTGAGTCTGGAACGGGCCCGGAATACACATCTAACAAGCTCCTGGGTGATGCCGATCACTCTGGTCCACGTGGTACAGTTTGGTGAAGCACGGTGGCAAGAGACTTGGGCAAATGTTTTGAATGTTTTTTAGTGATTTATATTTTCATAAAAATGAAACAGCAACTACACACCCTGGGACATTTGTAGGTGTAGAGATTAATGATGTCTGTGTATACTCATCAATGCTTGAAGGAAGTAGCTCCTTGCAGTCAGATACCCTGGAAAGAGAACAGTGCAGGCACCTCTTCAGATCTTGAGAGAAGAGGAATCTACCCCAACGAGGAACAAGAGTCACTCTGACATGACGCTTGTTTTTAATGGCATGTGTGTGCTGGCACAAGTGTACTTGTGCAGGGATGAGTGTTTTAGAGGGAAATGTAATCTGAAAACAGAAAAAGAAACCCCTGACTGCCTAAGTCTCAAGCTGCTACCCTTGATGCCCTGATGGTTTGAAACACCAGCAGCATTTACCTTTAAATGCCCGTGATACGCTTGGCTGAGACTTTCAGAACCAAATATATATATTAACAGGATTCCAAACTGCATACAGCATGACACCTTCAGAAATACCTTCTCAGATGATAGGGATGACATCTTAGACATGTTTGAAATCAGGTCCCAGGAGGGATTATCAGAACTCAGCAATACCCAGCTTTGCCTGTTGATTCAATCTGATAACTGAACAAGTTAAAAACTGTGTGATAATGACTTGCATAGCACACAAGTTAATAAGAGGCATAAGTATGAATGATACCATGAAAAAATACACTAATCAAATGATACAGCAGATTTATTGTTTGTGTTTTGAGGCACCAGGCCAGAGGACTGTACAGAGTCATAATTGCCAAGTACGTCTCACACCATCTGAGAATGGTCAGACAGAGGAAGGCTATTACTCCAATGAGGCGGTTATAGAGCTTGAGCATCTAACTCCAGTAGAAATAATGCCACCTTTATAGAGTAAAATAGTTACACCCTTTCTGCAATTTATAAGAATGAACATAATTTACTTGTGATCTTTATCATCTTCCTTTCACTCAGGTAAAACTTAAGACAACTATATAACATTCCAGAATTTAAGGATTCTAAATTTAAACACTCATTCAATAGAAGCCTATGAAAATGATGATTAAAGGAATGAAATTTAAGTATTTGCCCAGACAATTGGTATAATATGTTGGGTCACTTTGGAGCTTGTTATCTTGAGAGGTATCAGAAATTACTGAACACCTCTTACCAGTCTGCGAGGAAATCGTCCATTCTGTTTGTCAAGTCACTGGGCCTGGCAAATAATAAATGGTCGATAGTAAGCTTTTAAAGGTAGTCAATGTGGTATTCAATGCATTTTAAATTATTCTAGTTCAAGGAATAAGTGTTCTTTCAGATAACAGGTACATACCTTGTGTAACAGACTCTGGGAATTAGTTTCAGCTGTTCCCAGCTTGCACTGAAATCTATTAGTTACGGTGACCACGATTGACAGGATACAAAAATGGGAAAATAATGCCTCTCTGATGAAAGATGACAGAGAGACTGGACATGGGGAAACATGACTTCAGAAGAATAATTTCACACTGAGTTGGAGGAGGGAGGGATTAAACATTTTCTTGTTTGAAGGAATCATATGTGTATTGGCAATCCAGATTGTCACCAAGCTTCCCACAAGATTTTGAAATATGAAATTGCCTACTTCATAAAGTGTTTCATGTTATTGCTGACCACTTCTGATTATTATAAAGTTCTCCTGTACAGCTGTCAGACTGTTCATCTTTGGTGCTGGGTCTGCTTGTTAGGACAACTCTAAACCAGCAAGTCTCTCACCTGGGAGGTAGCTCAGACATACTCGAGACAGCCGCAGCCTTCTCTGAGGCCTTCTTTCCTCCAGATGCTGGAAGCCTCCACCAAAGAACATGGTTTCTGAATCCTTTTCCACAAGGGCAACAAATTTTACTTTGCCCGTCAGCTTTTTAAAGTATAGTACCATGCTCAGAACAGAACACTGAACCCAGCATAATGTCTCTATAATCACATTAGCTGAATATGAGATTGGTATCTTTTCCCTCGAGACATAGTTCTATAATGTCATTAAGGAAGAGGTGTACGTTTTAAATTATTATTGTATTTGTCAGGAAGCCATTGGGTGACTTGGATTTATTTTGTAGAAATTAGGTGTTTGCATGCAACTCAATTCTTAACCTACAGACAGTATTTGGCATGTATCCCAGAAGATCAGCATATTCAAAATAAAGAAATGGGAGACTTGGATTAAACTTAGGCTTCTCTTAAATTTCTGAAGTGAATATTTGAATAAGATGCTTTGGGAGAAGGAATGCTAAGAAGATGTTTCACTAGCCAAAGTCAAAGAGGTGGAAGATGACAAGTGTCTTTTTCTTTTTCTCTTAACAAGAGTCTTTTTGAATTGGGAGTCTTCACGAACGCAGTCATAAGGCAGTAACACCAAAATTCCCCAGATGAATTAACTGTAAGAGATCTACGGTGGTTTACATCTAAAGATGTAAGAGATTTACATCTCTGCCTAAGAGATCCAAATTTTTAGGCTACTGTATTCTAAAAAATAAAGTCTTCCTTAAATTATTAAAAACAATAAAAGTAGCCTAACCATTTCTTTATTCTAATTCACTGCATATTTCAACATCCCATGATTAACTAATATTACGCTTTTATTTAGCAATACTCCGGTCCTTCTGTTTTGAACTAAATGGATTGGGAGACTCATGGAAAGTTTTTACACCTGCCAATCAGTGAATTTCCCCAAGGTCTTTTTCATGAGTTACATTAGTGTTTGTTGTTGTGCCTTGGGTATAACAGTTTGATTTTGAATATATTTGAATTCAGAAGTCATGACCCCTCCTTTGTGTAGTGAGGCACCTTCTCTGAATCTGTGAAACCGGTGAATATGTGTTGCTTGCTTTATATTTGTTTCTTCTTGCCGGGGCATTTTTCTCATTGCAGAGGTTTGGAATGCCTTACTGCATTGTAATAATCTCATTTGTACTGCTGTCACATCCTCAAGTGCTTAGCGAAAGGAGTTAGGTTTCAGGCACAAACTGAGTTATGCCAGAAAACAACATTAGTGGTAAAACCTGAAAACCAGAAGTGCATCATTTTTTCAAACTCATATAAAGCATTCATTATTTACCAGACTAGACAAAAGTAATCTTAGTCATTCTCCAAGTTTTTAGAGTGAACGTACAACTACAGCTATTTTTTTTTTTTGTATTTTGCACTTAAGATAAAAACAAAATTTGTCACAGAAGCTTAAATATCCTTTGAAACAGGCTGATAGAGACCAGACTTTGCCCTTAGGTCAGCTTCTAAAATAGAGACCTCAAACCTGGTCCACATGTTACTTTCTTTGGGTTTGCTGCAAGATTCTAAGAATTTTAATTACTTGCAAACATTAACGATTAGGCCATTTTGTGTATGAAAGCAGGTTTCTCTTCAAAACTAGAAAGATAGGGCAACATAGAACACTCCTTCCACAGACAACCATCTCTGGAAACAGAGCAGGTATTACGTACTTCAGAGTGGTGGGCTATTTAATTTGCCATCAACTATTCTTTCCTTATCCAGCTCACCTCCCTTTTCCTACAAGGAGGGGTAAAAGACCACAGTTAGTTAGTAGAGACTAATTAACAATGACTGACTATAAGGAGGAAGTTTGGTTTAATCTAAGGATGCAAATGTGGGGCCACATCAACTTATGCATACATTTGATTTAAGGTTAAAGAAATGCACATGTCTGACCCAGAAAAAAATGAACTTTAGTATCATCTAGGTCACCATAAATTTTGCCAAATTGATTTTGTCTCTGCAGTGCTGCTTGGGAGTATAAAGCTGTGTGAGAGCATCTCTTCCAGAAGGAGGCAGGAAAGTCTCAGTGGCTTTGTCAAGCCAGAAAGAGCGCTCTGAGGGTGTCTGCAGGAGATAGCTGTAGGACAGGGGTATAGAACGATGGTGGAGTGGAAGTAGACAGCAGCCAGGTAGGAGGAATGTGATGGTTTAAAGGAGACATGAGAAGGGTATTATAACAAATGTAGTGACAAAGACAGATAAGAATACGGGAGGGGTATGAGCTGAGCCTTTCAGAACTTGGCTGCGGGAAAGTGTGCACTGGTGACAATTTAAGGGATGCCTGGATTGGGTTCCAGATGCCCATCTGTGTGCTGAGTGGTTCTGCCAGCTGAACAGCTGCACTCACAGACTGTAACTAGACCAATCTCTTGGACAGAGGAGGAAAATCAAACAGGATAGGAAGGTGGCCATTTCTCTTTTAGTACAGTTACACTTGCAATCCAATATTGAATCAATACAAAAAAAATAAGCATTTTTATTACTAATTATAAGTTTTCCAAAATAGAAAAAAGTCAATCCTAACTTGCTGAGCTTTTTTCAAGGGAATGAAAACAAATATTTATTTTACCTTAGAAATCATTTTATTTCCAAGATGTATAAGCACGAAAATGACATCATGGACATTTACTTGTAAATAAAATATTTTGCCCATGTAGTGAACTGTGACAAAAGAAACCAAAACCAAAATCTGAAAATAATAATTATTTCCCTTATGATATTGGTAATATAAATAATTATATATTTTTAATGAGGTGCATGTTATTTGTTATATTATTCCATTCTTGAACCAAGACTTCTAGGTAAGTGTACATCTTAGGTGTGTTTTACAGCTGAGGAAGAGAAAGGTTGGTGTGATCTCCTAAAGCCAGTGATTGTTAAAGCCAGGATTGCAATCCCAGATGGCCTCGCTCTACCACACCGTGCAAACATGTGAGCAGGCTGGGTCTGATACGTTAAACTGTCCCAAAGGTTACTTTTAATATTCTTTGTTTGTTAAAATCATCAGCATGTTTGCATAAGGTTGAATATTTTATAGCATATTTTATAATTATTTTGGAATGAGGATGTGTAAGTGATCAATTGTTTCACCTCAAATCTTTTTTTCTAGCCCTTTTCAATCATCCACAGAACTTTTTGAATTGATCATCCATTTGATAACAAAGCCAGGCTCAGTGAATTTCAATACCTTTGTATCCTAAATAGGACGTTATTTTCCTATAAAACAAAAAGGCTTCCCAGAATTTGACAGGTATTGTGTTGATTCTATAGGTCAACTGGGGAGAATTGCCAGGTTGACAATATTAAATCTTACAATTCAGGGACATGAAATATCTCTCCATTTATTTAGACCTTCCTTTATTTACCTCACCAAAGTTATGCTATTTTCAGTGTATGAACATTACAACTCTTTGTAATTTTTTTTGGTTAACTTTATTCCTAGGTATTTTATTCTTTTTATGCTGTTGTGAGCTAAGTTGTGTAATTTGTTTTTGAAATGCTTATTGTTTGTATACAGAAATACAATTGGTTTCTTTCACTTTTTATATTTTTCAGATTTCACTGTCAGATTATTCATTGCTCACACACTGAAACATGACTAATATTTGGCCAGGTGCTGCTGTAGTCAATCACCTTGCTGAACTTTTATTAGTTCTTGCAGATTCTTCAGGCTTCTGTATTTAGACATGTCCTTTATGAAAAACAAATAGCATGTTTATTTTTATTCCAATCTTCATTTCTTTTTCTTACTTTATTGGGATGGTTAAGACTTCTTTCGGTGTAATATTAAATGGGAATTGTGAGAGAGGACAGGCTTGCTTTATTCCTGGTTTTAGAGGAAGAGGATTCAATTTATCACCACTGTGTATAATGTTTTTTGTAGGATTTTTATCAAAGCCTTTTGCCAAATTAAATAACAGCTTATTGACCTCTTTCCAGTTCCCCCTGTGAAAAGTCTTCTGTGAGGAGACAGGTAAGGGGTGTGAGGAGAGCTTCCTGCCTCTTCTGGAGGCTCGATTTCTCCCTCAGGTTTGAACCACAGTGTCACTCCGTAGGAATGGTTATGGTCTTTTCCTGTGGTTGCTCAGTGGGGTTTAAGTAGACAAAGCCTGCAAGAGACAATGACCCCTGCCGGCTCGTGGTCCCGGGAATTCCCTCCGTCAGGCCAGCCTGTGCCATCTATTTCACCTTAATTCTGTACTATTACCCGGCTGTGTCCACTCCAGGCGAGTGCCGGCTCACATCACTGCTGTCCCTGAGTCACCATCATTCTTCTTACATTTGGCCCACTGGGTTTCTCCATGACCTCCCTCTCCAATGGTTCTAATAATGTCATGACTTTGAAGTTAATCTGACACTTTTTTATTACTGTGAGCTTGAGAGTAGCTTTCCCTGTGGGTTTCTAGATCCCTGAACAGGAGCCAGATGTCTCTGTGTATTTATTATCTAGCATTTTGTGCTGCTCTCAGAAGTAGAATGTGTCCAGTCCTCAGCCCAACGGCGTGATGAAATGATAGCCCAGGCCCCTGTTGGCTTATCTGTGACCTCTGCCTTATGCTGCTCTATTTTCATGACAAGCAAACCTATCCTTTTGCTCATTTTAATCAGCTTAGCACAAATTTAGCAAATCATTATGTTAATAATTTTCATAGAAAAGAAATGAGGGATAGGAATTAAGAGAAAAGAATAATAATAAAGAAATACTTCACCCTGGTACATGGGAACCATTTTCTTAAAAAGCAAATTACGAGGAGTAATAGTTTGACCTCCTTTTCCCCATTTGGATCCCTTAACATCCTTCTCCTGCCTGGTTTCTCTAGCTAGGACCCCCAGTGCTCTGATGATAGAAGCAGTCACAGTGGGCAGCCTTGGCTTGCTCATTTCTGGGTGGGAATGCTTTCAACAGTTCCCCGTTCACTGTGATGTTGGCTGTGGGTTTGTTGTATAGGGTTTTTGAAATTTTGAGATCTGTTCCGTTTATGCCTACTTTGTTAAGAGTTTTTGTCATAAAAGGCACTGAATTTGGTCAAATGCTTTTCTTCATCTATTGAGATGGTCTTATGATCTTTGTTTTTGCTGTGGTTTATATGGTAAAATCACATAAATAGATTTATAAAATCCCATTTACAGATTTTATATGTGTCACTACCCTTGCATCCTTGGGATGAGGTCCTCTTGGTCATGGTGGGTTATTTTTTTCTGTGATGATGAATTTTTTTTTTACTAAGATTTTAGTGAGGACTTCTGCACATATAGTCATAAGGGACATTCTATAATATTCTTTTCCTGTTGGGTCCTTCGCTGGCTTTGGTATTAAGGTGATACTGGCTTTGCAGAATAAGCAGGAGAAGATTTCTTCCCTCTGGGTGTCATGAGATATTTTCTGCAGTACAAACCAATTCTTTACAGGTCTGATAAAGTGTGGCTATGAAACCATCTTGTCTAGGACTTTTTATTGTTGGTAGATTTTTTATTACTGCTCCAATTTAGTTGCTAATAATTGGTCTGTTCAAGAGTTAAAGCAACATGGTACTACAACCAAAATAGA
Organism: Galago senegalensis; assembly: GCA_963575145.1. NCBI lineage: Eukaryota > Metazoa > Chordata > Mammalia > Primates > Galagidae > Galago > Galago senegalensis. The sequence continues at coordinate 120,921 of CAUYTI010037654.1, read as the reverse complement.
AATGTACACCAACAGAACAAAGCATAACTTTCCACTCATTACCAAGTGATCTTTGAGCAAGGAGATAGCAATATACACTCAGGAAAAGAATCCCTATTCAGTAAACGATGCTGGAAAAACTGGATAGCCACACGTAGAAGATTTAAACAGGAGCCGTATCCCTCACTAAAATTAAATCAAGATGGATTAAATCCTTAAATATGAGACAGGAATCTATAAGAATTATAGAGGAAAATTTTATAAAAACTCTTACAGATATCAGGTGAGGCAAAGAATTTATAAAGAAGACCCCAAAGGCAATCATAGCAACAACAAAAATAGATAAATGGGACTTTATTGAATTTAAGCTTCTGCACAGCCCAGGAAACAATCGTTAGAGCAAATAGACAGAATGGGAGGAAATATTTGTATCCTATATATCTAATAAAGGGCTAATAATCAGAATCTGCAAAGAATTCGAGCAAATCATTAAAAAAAATAAAAATGGGAAAAAACATAAAGCTTTTCAAAGAAGGTAGACTAATGGCAATTAAACATATGAAAAAACGTTCAACCTCACTAATCATCAGGGAAATGTAAATCAAAACCACAATGAGATGCCACCTAACCCCAGCAAGAGTGGCTTTTATCAGAAAGTCTCAGAGCAATAGATGCCGGTGTAGATGCAAAGAGAAAGGAACATTGCACACCACTGGGGGGGACTGAGAGAGAACTGGTACGAGCTCTGTGGAAAACAGTATGAAGCTACCTCTAAGAATGGAAAGTAGATGTACCTTTGATCCAGCAGTCTCACTGGTGTATTTACTCAATGAGAAATAAAGTCATTTACCAAGAAGATACTTGCACTCGAAGGTTTATTGCCACACAATTGATAATCACAAAGAAGTGGCATCAACCCAAGTGTCCATCAGTCCAAGAGTAGATGAAATGTGATATATGTATGCCATAAAAAATTTTTTTAAAAAAAGTACCTTGTGTAATAGTCTGGATGGAACTGGAGCTTAACTGAAGTATCATAAGAATGGAAAACTAACCACCATGTGTATTCACTATTAAATTGGAACTAACCGATCAGCATTCCGTGTGTACAGATGGAAGGAAAATGCAATGGAGATCAAGTGGGTGGGAGTGGGGAGGCGGGAAGGGGTGAAACCATTTCTAATGGGTACGATGTACACTATCTGAGAGGTGGGCACTCCTATAACTTTGACTCAAGCAGTACAAAAGCAATTCATGTAACCAAAACTTTGTACCCACATAATATTCTGAAAAATTTTTTAAAGTAAATTACAGTGATTTCTAAACTAATGATACATTCTCAAAGTAAGATTCCTAGAACATCAGCAGAGGCATCTCTGGTAACTCAAATGCAGAGCCGTGGGCCTCCTCCAGTTTCCAAGTTAGAAACTCCACAGGTGGGACCCAGAACTGTGTCATCTGACAAGACCTTCAGGGGATTCCCATGTACAAGATAGTTGGAAAAACATCAATCTAAACCAAATCCTCCAATGCAGACTATGTTTTAAATATGTAACAAAATGAGGAAAACTTGTTAGTTAAATTAAGAGCCAATTTCATCAGCTTTGCAACCAACGGCAAACACTAACCACCCCGTGCCCGTGACTCTACAATCCCACCCCCCGAGAACTCGGTTCTCCGGCTTCTGGCGCTGTATTGTTCTGCCTAGAATATGACTTTTTCCTGTTCTCACATTCTATACCTCCCTGCAGCAGAGCAAATGAACATCCTATGCGAGTTCCTGATCCTTTTCTGTCCTGACCTTCCTCGTCTTCACACCTGTCAACAAGGTCTGTGGGCTCAGCCCTTTGGATTCTGGCAGAACATCAAAACTGCTGAGTACACGATCTCAGGAGTTTAGGACTGAAGTTTGCTTTTTTTTTAAATTAATTTTTCTTACTTATACATGTGTATATTAGGTTTCCACTTTTGCCTTTGCAGAATTAAAAAGGCTAAATTTAATGACAATAACAATATTTAACATAAGGACTGAGAAGAAAAACCTCATAAAGAAGGAATGAAGATAAATACATTCAGAAAAGAAATCAGACGATTGCTGCAACAAAATATCAAGCAATAATAAGACTAATAATACAAAGATAGTAACATTCACATTGTTGGATAGAAGTATGTCTATTATAGAATATTTTCACCAGTTAACTTCTTCTTATTATTTTTTTTCCAAAGTCTCAAAACAAATAGACAACTAATATTTATGAAGGGCTGAAGGTTTTTAAATGTGTAAATCAGCATAATTACATCTTCACATGAAACCTCACAAGAACTCCAACCCATATAATGAATAAATGCAGAGCCGTGTAAGGGAGCAGCCAGGTGGGGTGAGCAGGGGCAAAAAAGTGGTACCCTGAGGTCCTTGTTGCTTGCAGAATTTTAGGCTGTATCAAAGTCTTCAGTTGGGTGAAGAATGAGGAGAGGCTGAAAACTAGAGAATCAGAATCCCCGAACACCAGTAACTTCTCAATCCCGTATGTTTAGCTACCGTGATTTGCTTTTCAGTGAAACTCAGTAGTCAAGGGCCCACCCTATTTTACACTAAAAGGAATGTTAAAAGTGAAAAGTGTGATGAATTTGGCCAGGCGCAGTGGCTCACGCCCGTAAGCCCAAAACTCTGGGAGGCTTGGGTGGGTGGATTGCTTGAGCTTACGAGTTTGAGACCAGCCTGAGTCAAAGCAAGACCTTATCTTTAATAAAAATACAAAAAAAACTAGCTAGGCATTGTGGTGGGCACCTGTAGTCTCAGCTACTTGGGGCTGAGGCAAGAGAATCACTTGAGCTCAAAAGTCTAAGGTGGCTGTGGGCTATGACACTATGGCACTCAGAGCGACACTCTGTCTCAAAAAAAAGATGTGACGAATTTATTGGTCATAATCAGTACATACCTTATCCACGTTGAAGGTAGGATTCATGTTCCCCAGATGTGCTTTGGGGATGAGGGTGATGTAGCTGACTCTCACTTCGTTTAGAGGACTCTAAAGCCCACCACTTGCACCCTCGACATCGTGTTTTCCATACGTGCAATCTTCATGGACAGCATGAAGCTAAGTACTAGTAATCTTTATTTTTTGACTTGAGTTAATTTCATTAACACAGCTTTTAATTTTTATTTATTTTCCTACAACTCACTTGGGAAAATAGCAATAGTGGAATAAGTATAAAAGCTGAGAAAAAGCAATAAAAATGGTCGGGGAAAATATAGTCATGTTAATAATGATAAATCTATTGCCCTTTGTTTAAAGGTTAGTGGGAAAAGTTTACACAGTTCTTCCTCAATAATTTTGATGAAAGACGCTGTTTAGAGAAACAAAAGTTTATCTTGTTATTGGGAGCTTGCTTTTACTCTCAGCCATAAAAGCAACTGTATAGAAAATGTACACTTAAAAGATTTTGAGAAAGAACAGAATGACCCAAACAACAGACTATCTGGCCACTGAAATTTAACTGTACCTCAGGGACTCTAAAGTACTTTCTAGTCCATTTGATTTGATTTACAACAGGATTGTCTGCCCCTTCCTCCCCATTGTCTGGGAGAGAGTAACAAGAAAACCTGGCTGATTCTCCCATCTCCAGTTGTGTAAATAAATATGCGTTTGCACTTCTAAGAAAACTGCCCACCTAAGTAATTACATTCATAGATCACATTTCCTGTTTTAATTTATTCCAAAACTTGATGTCTCTGGATAAAACTTCCCTTGGTTTTGTGTGAATCACCACTGTCCAAGCCTAATGTCTCATGCATGTATTCAGGAACCTCTATTTCAGGACGGAGTTTACATAATGCAAAGCGTTTATCATCTTACCGTATCTTACAGAGCAACAAACGGATACGTCTTCTAAGTGCTTAAATGATTATTAGAAAGAGATTCTTACAGCAGCTCTGTCTTCAAGGCTATTCTTATGGCATCTCTTGAAGGTGGATGGTAACATCTTTCTGTTAGCAGTTAGGAAACAGAAGTGAAATACCAAGACAGATCAAAGACCAGAAAAGGGACCGAAATTAGGAATTTTCCAGACCTTCATTAGAACTTCATCATCTTCATTTATGGAATAAATACAGAGAATATGAACGCATTTGGCCATAATGCTATGTTACACCCTCTTGCTTTCCTTTTGAAGTTGATGAATTAACTTTTTCCAGGATAGTTTTGCTTCATCTGGAAAACTTTATCTTTATTGCATATCCCAAATTTAACTCACATCAGAATCTGGCTTGGTGGGCATATCAAGAAAGACATCAGTTACTAATTGTAATCCAGAGATGGTTATGGAGAGCCATGAGTGCTAATAATTTAGCTAGTTATGACAATGGCATGAAATAAACATTTTTTGTAATTTTTTTTTCTCTTCAGGGGACAGTTTGCTCAAAACACCTATCAGTCAGTGCCTTATTTAGTGCCTTAAATAAGTATTTAATTTAAAATTCACTTAATAAGTTTTATTGTGAACAGGACTCACTTTGCCTAACAAAATACATATTTTTTTTCTTAGAAAATTCACACTTTTAAGAAAAAGCCAAGGTCTGAATCGATTTATTGAAAGTCCTGCTTTGCAGGGAACGCAGATCCCATAGTCATACTCAGTTCCTTCTCTCATATTGATGGGGCTCTGTCATTCCCGTTTCCTTCCCGGAGCCATCTCCGACCCACACCACCCTGGCGCGTAGGAGGAGAACGTAAGCCTGGGAGCAGGAAACCCAGGCCGGGTCAGCTTAGACCCGAGGCAGCAAGGGGGGACTCCCAGATGAAGAGGAAAAAATGATGAAAATGGAAGGTTTGGGAAGGAGCCGTCTTCAGCTCAGGAATGATTAAGATTATGTTTTCCACATAACACCAGAAGATCTAGAAACCACTTTCCCTTGTGAAAAGCAGGCCTTGTGCACTCATGGGCATCTGTGAGTTGTGGTAGGAGCCGCACAGCAGGCCCTGATTTCCATGGTCTGTGCACTGCTGTGATCGTTCAGTGACGACCTTACTGTTATTAACAGTAGATACATTCAGTGAGTTCTCGTTATGTGCCACCTACCAGATAAGCAGAAGTATAGAAACCATACGGATAGTAAAATTAGAAATGAAAAGTTTGGGTAACAAAAACAGAAAACCTGTTTCAAAGAATGGGATTTGAGCCAAGCCTAAGCAGGAAGCTGTTTGGTACTTCAGAAAAGATCCTGGAGAGAGGACAGGTCGGGTAGAATACCAAGGGGTGCAAGCTTTAATTAGCTCACGGGAGACACTGCAGTGCAGTATGAGACACAGTCTATCCTGGTTGTCACCGTGAGCTCGCGGAGACACTGCAGTGCGGTATGAGACACAGTCTATCCTGGTTGTCACCGTGAGCACGTGCTCTTCTGAGTTGCTACAATGTTGGGTGGAAGCCGGTCATACTTCTTGTCACCAGAGTACAACCTCATTTAATGGATACACATTGCTTGGGTTATGAAAGGCCAATCAACAGCATCATTGCGTTTCCTTAGGCCACAAACCTTGGAATCACCCAATAGTGAAAGACTATTCTCTTTCACTCACACTCACTTTCTCAGGAAATCGTTTAGGCTCCACCTTTCAAATGTATCCAGAATATGGCCCTTCCTCACATCTGCACAGCTACTGCCCTGTGTCAGGCCAGGTCAACTCTCAACAGACTGGGGAAATAGACTCCTAACCGGCCTCCTGCATCCTCTGCTGTCCCCTGGATCCTGGTCTTCACATTTTCACCAACTGATCCTGCTAAAACCCATTTGTCCCTCCACCCAGAACCCTCCTTTGGTGTCCACCCCACTCAGGTCGAAAGTCCAAATCCTTGTACAACTTGCAGTCCTGACATGACCTCTGCCCCCCGCCCCACTGCTCCTCAGCCTGGACTCCTCTTTGCTCCGTGTTGGCCATTCTCTTTGCCATTTCTTTATTTCTTTATTGATGCATAATAGATGTGCATAATTTGGGGGTACATGTGATAATTTTAACATATTCATATTCTTTACCATTTCTTAATACCTAAGCCTCATGCCTGCCTTGAGATCTCAGTAAGAGTTACTGCCTCTGCCAGAAATTCTCTTCTCACATTGACTGGTTACCCCCCTCACCTCCCTTTGGTCTTTGTTCAAATTTCACCTTTTCTATAAGGTTTACGCTCACTATTCTATTTAAAATGATACATCTCTTATTTAAAATCCTCCCTATCACACCCTACCTACTTAAAAGTACATCTGAGATCTCTGGAAGCATGTTTTTTTACAGAGATCCAAGATGATAATCTGTACACCTTGGGCATTTTTAGAGGGACTTGACCAGATCAGCATAACTATACTCTGGCTCTGCTATCCTTTTTGGTGTAACAGGTACGTGGCATGTAACCCCTTTGAAAAACAGCACCCCTAGTGGAGTTGTTTCTTATGCGGCCATAGGAAAGCCACTGATCCCATTTCTTACAAAATACACCTACTTGTCATTCAACAAATTCATTTTCATTCCAGAACATTCTTGCGAAAATTGTAAAATGAGATTCCCATAACTAAGCATATTGATTCACTGATATGATAATAGCTTGCAAAATGGTCTCTCAAAATCAGCAAAAAATATTTTAACTCTTAGGTGCTGAAAATATGTCATCACTTTGTGGGTTTCTTCAAAATCCTCTTGACTGAGAGGGAATACTTTTTTTTTTTTTCCTGTAAAGAGGTCAAAATATTTTACATGATGCTGTAAATGAAACTATTCTGGTTGTTTCTGGGAGTTCTGGAAGCTTTACAAGGCAACATTTCGTGACAAAGATGAAGTATTAACAAAAATGAAAAGGGTAGCATTTATTCTATTGGGCTATATTTTCCTTCTGAGTGACAATAGGTGAATTTTTATATGATGTGGGTGCTTTCTAAATAGGCCTCAGCACTGTACAAAAGTATCACTGATTTGAAGTTTGTGATTACGTGAAAGGTGTTTTAAGGATGTGGTTTCCTATTTCACTGACTTAAATTTAGGTTGCCCTAGATTTGAAGCTAATGGGGAAAAATTCCTGCACTAAATATGTTTATGCAGCAGTCACCGCAGCTCCAGCGGTGCGTAGAGAGGAAAGTTCAGTACAGGCAACTCCACACAACTGTGCACTGGGCAGTCAGGGGCCCTTCATCACGGTCTCATCCCCACTCTGGGGCATGCGACTGAGTGTACCCCACTCCCCTCCTCCTGGAATCCTCCAGACTTCACTCCCTCAGGGTTCTTCTTTGGAATACAATGTCTTTCCACCTAGTTCAGTTTAATTTCAGAGAGCCCTGTTAGGAATCTCAAAGTGAAGGAAAAGCAATTCCTTATCAGGAATGCCCCACCTTATGTGTTATTACCACAACAATTCTACTTCAACTTAGAATTGTAGAATCAGTCTCCTTTGTCCTGATTTGGCGGCAGAAATATCTTATTCTGACTAATTAGCAATCCATAACCTGCTGTTTCTATTATTGTTTTCAGTTGCTAACTCCCTGAGCGGCATTCGATGGCTTTCCAAATAATATCAAAAAAGTTTTAATAGATTTTATATCCTGGTAGGTTCTGTGGATAATTTATGTGACACAAAACTGCAGTTTCACAAGCTTTCCAGTATTTAAACTATTCATTGAAGTGAATCCAGAGAAAAAAAAGAAACTTTCTTAATCATTTGGTTGTTCTCCAATTTTTTTAAAGTAACTTTTTAAAGAAGAACTTATTATTATTGATGAAAGAACTTTAGGCTAAGGTGAAAAGACAACTTACACACCAACTATGACTTTCTCAGCCAGGATATTAGCTGGGTGGGGGGGCCTGTGTCACTCTTCAAAGGAAAAAGATCAGTGACACACACAGTGACAGTCAGGAGTCATCTCCGAGACTTCACAAGGGGCCAACCCTGTGCTAGATTCCTGGGATATGAAGGAATAAAACCCCAAAGTGCACAGCAATCCGGGGGGGGGGACAAACATACTAAAAAGGACAATATGAAATGCCTAGTGAAAACAGGGGCCAAAAACACAAATGCAGAAGAGAAGTGAAGAGCTCTGGGTTAGGAGCAAGAAAAACATCAGGGGGCTGCGGGGAGGAGCTCGGGCTGGCTTCAGAAAGCTGACGTTTCTTAATTAGTGTCAGGGTGTAGGGAAAGGCACAGCTAAGGCAGTGGGGACCTTTGCAAGGCATGGTGATGTGAAAGAGTATTACAAGTTTGGGGAACCACGGATACGGTGAGTCTGGAGAAAGAAGTAAGAGGCAGATCATGGACCATCTCATTTGCAAGCTAAGAAACTAGTGCCTATTTTGCACAGGCAGACGACAAGGCGATGGGACTTACACAGGGCACTGACCAGTCAGGCACATGTGTGAACAGATGCTGCTGCCCAGGGCTGGGGAGAGCTAATTGTCTGCTCTCCCTCCTCATGAGTTTGTTTGGAGGGCCAGTTTCTCTCCAGAGCATCTGTCTTACATATATAACATATTGCAGGAGTCTCTCCTCAGAGCAATGCTTTATCTATTTTCTAAGAAAGAAATACTCTCTACGTTTAAAATTATTCTTTAGTTTCTGCCATGAATGCTGGGTCCTTAGAGGATTGCCTGTCCCACTCTAGCATTCTGGACAAACGCCACACAGTCACATAATAAGGGTTAGGAGCAGACCACATTTGGAACATTGACAGAAGCCAAGTATCAGTAAGAGTAGGCAGACACAGATACACTGTCACGGCACCCAGCAGCCCCCCTGTCCCCCACAGGTGTGTGCTGAGTCCAGGACGCGTCAGGGTCTGTTGTGTGGCTATCTACTCCCAACCCCCAAACATTTTTTTTTTACCTTTTTAAAGGGCAAGTGGGGGGAGCTACCCTTTCCAGCGAGGAGATTAGGGGCTACTGAAGGGACAGTGCCTGCATCAGTGTGCCAGCTGTTTGCAGCATCCTCTGCACCATGGGCTGCCCAGCATCCAGAGTCCCCTGCCATGTGGCAAGGTTCCTGTTCTGATGGGAAGCTGAGCTTGGAGCAGATCCTGCCTCTGAAGAAGGCTGGAAATGATAATCCAGCCGTCTTGTCCACAACACCCTAAGTTCCCAGAGCCATTTGTAGATGGTCTTCCTTGTTACCCTATGGCTACTTGATCGACGATTTAGATATTGTGTTGTTCATTGAACAGAAATGTTGCCCTGACAGACTGGGCATTGCAGAAATGGTCAGTGTGACGTCCTGAAGTCCTGTTGGCACAGTCCTATGCAGTGGTCGCTCCAACTTTATTTTTTTTTCCCTTGCAAAGCCCTGGGAGGCTGGAAAACACTAAATTATGCATTGAATTTTAAACTTATTTTTTTAATTGCTGAATTGTATAGAACTACACTGGATTATGATTTAAGAAAATACTGCATTGTGTGGCTGAGATAATTAAACCATAGTAAATAATCCAACGTACAGTGAAGTGCTAAGGATCACATAAAAGCAACATCTCGGAGGGATGCGTCGATTCACACAGAGGCAGCAGCAGCTTCGTGGAGGAGAATTTGTGGCATCTGGAGAGAGGTGGAAGAAGCTGACATATGAAGGAAAAGGTAAACACATTCGAGGCAGCAGAGAAGGACACAGGAGTGATGGGACAGGTCCAGGTCGGAAGCGAGCCCAATGTCAGCCTGCAGACTGTGTGGGTGGACCAGGGTCAGTTCCCATACTAACTGGAAAAAGTTACTCTTCCAGAGTCAAATGGACTGAATTTTATAACCAACTGTCTGCCTCGCTATAAAAGTGAAAATGTAAAATAGCACTGCTGCTCTCTCCCTTATAGGCTCCTCTTTTCTAGAAGATTCCAGTACAAAATCCTGAAGAAGACTTTTGATGGTTTTTCACTTTAAGATCACAAAGTGCCACCAAATTATTTTGCTGAACATTTTATTCCCAAAGACCTCACATAGTTTTGTTGTTCCCACTGGCAAAGCAGCCGAGAATCGAGATTTCGTCATCTCCCGGCAGCATATTAGAATGATGATGTGTTTAGTACATTTTCCTAAAGTGGAATTTCAGAGAAGCATGTCAACGTTTCAGTGCCGATCATATGAAAATATATGTCCAAGGAGAACAAAGGAACAGTTAAGAAAACAGAGATGGGGACAAACAGAGGGACGGTGGATCACTGTTCCTCGGATCCTGCCGTGAAGGCACAACTGAGGTGGGCATAGTCCGCGAGGATTCAGGTGAAGGATTCAGCTCTGCCCACACCCGCTTCAGCCGAGGCCTCCCAGTCACAGGTAGTGACCTGGAGACTAATTCAGGCTTCTCAGGACAGATGGCTGCACCTGGCAACCAGGGGTCAGCGAGAGAAAAATTTAGCTAGCAAAGTATCATTTGACAGCAGCTACAAACAGACGATTATTCTCAAATCTCAAAAGATCAGAAAAAGTGCTAATGAGAACAGAAGCCTGTCTGTTTTCCTGTGCCACCTCCTTTTTAACAGCTACTCACAGTGTTTTTAGCACCATTTATATTCCTAAGTTAAATACAGTATGTTAAAATGCATGATGGATTTGATAGAGCATGTTGAGAACAAGAGAAAGGTATAATACTGATGATGACTAGCTTGTCTGGCTTACAGAGTCTTAAATTATTTCATTTCAAAGTCCTGTAGTGAAATTTGAGAGTGAGGTAAGCAATATATAGGTTTTCAAAATGAGTCTTTATAACATAGGCAATATAACATTGACATAGTCAAACACCATTTTTATGTAACCATCATTTCTGATTAAGGTTCTGCATGATGTTTTAATGTATTCTGCAAATGTGCTGAATATTCTGTTTGCCGAGCTATTATATCCTCCCCACTCTACCTTGCTGTATGTCCCAGATACATGAACTGCATCAGCAGGCTCCTTGCTCCAGCTGCAATTCAGATATGGCCAAGGAAAATCAGAAGCATGAATTTAAAAGTCAAGAAAACAGGAAGTTCAAGAAAAGAGACTGAAGTCCCTTCCTTCCAGGGTTAGGTTGACATCGGCTTCCCTCCTCTGCCAAGGTCTGGAAGCTCACCTTGGAGTGCTCACATATTTGAGAAGCACGTGGATAAATTCCTTTCCAATGGGGGATAAGAAAAGTGTTGACCCATCACGTAAAGTCTAATAATGACGATTATTCGGATTAACACAGGCTGTAGTGTTAACACAGGCAGTAGTAGACAGTCTAATGATGATGATTCAGATTAACACAGGCAGTAGTGTTAACACAGGCAGTAGTAGACAGTCTAATGACGATTATTCAGGTTAACACAGGCAGTGGTGTGATATGATGTACAAACAGAGAGCAAGGTATTGGTAAGGCAAGTGGCTGTGGTTCTAGGTTGCCATGGTGACAACAGTGACTAAAACAGACTTGGCAAGTGATGGCTTCTTCTGATGGCCTGAGACACTGCACAGAGGGAAAATGACAAATTGATCGTGTGCATTCCAAACTAAGAACATGGATGAGAGAATAAAAAAATCTCCAGGCTACCTGTGAAGGAATCCTTCATGTCCTATAGCCCAGGGATAGATACGTTTGAGGACTAAGCTTAGGATCTGATTGTAAGGATCTGATTTTAGCAGTAATCATCTGAGTGACAAGGCCAAGTCCTTTATGGAACACAAGGACACTCCCAGAGAAGAGATGTGAGCCTGAGAAGTGGGATGGTCAGATGAAAATACCCAGAAAATGTTGTGAATTTTGAACTCCAAAATTCTTTTTATTAACCCCATGGGCAAAGTCTCTTTCCTGCCCCTCTGACCTGACAGAACCAGTCTCCAACGGGATAAAAACCTTTCAGAGATTTCACAGTTGTCTCATACCAAGGTGGTGTGTTCTCTCAGGGCCTCATGGTTTCCAAGGCAATAGTGGGAATTACAGTTCTGTCCAGATGGAGAGGTACAGTGCTTGGTCTAGAAGGAGATCCTGGCTTATGAGCTAAAAGAGTTACATGAGTAACTTGAGTTTGGTCACTGCTCCCAACACTTACACTAATGTCAACATTTATTGACTGACAGAATTCTATAGAAATAAAACATTGCCTCTGAACAGAGAACTAATTTTACAGCAAACAAACTGTACAGAGAGTTCACATTTGTGAAAATAAAGCCGTGTGCAATCACCCCAAAGAAAGTTCCAGAGAGAGTGGCAGAATGACTTAATAAAGGTGTCTTCTTAATGAGGAAGCTGGCACCAACACCTGTACTATTAGTGCGCTCCTGTACAAAGCGATGCCTTCCTTAAACTAGCAGACAGGGCAGGTGTTGTCTCCCCCACAGACAGTAGCGGATCCCATTTTTTAAACAACTCATTTCCTGAGATTGTGAGCTTGGTGGATTTGAGAGTGTACAAGAAAGGAACTGTTTCCATCATGGGCCATAACTATTGTTTCATTAATCTAGAAGTTGAAACTGCCCCGTGGGAGATGCGTCGCCTTTTACTGGCACTTAAACATTTGTCATGGTGTCACTGGCCATGGGAATTGACTCTATTTACTAAGGAAGATTGCATTGATACTGATACCATGTGTGAAGAGTTCTATATCCAGAACCAGAATATTCTTCGAGATTCCTCTTGAGACTTCCTTAGGGCTCTCTTTGTTAATGATGAACCACAGTGATCTGAGCAGCAAGGACTCAGGACACAGGGTAAAACCCTGGGCCTCCCCAGCTTGTCCAACCACGGCACCAGCAGCAGAAACAGGTAGACAACAGCCAAGCCTTGATTGTTAAAGTTGTCAGACCACCTACGGAATAGGGGCCTGTAGCAACTCTGTGTTCATTTGGTTAGCTCCTCCTTCCAGTTTTAGTGACTGTGTTAGGTGACAGGCATGACTTTTGACTGAACTGACTTGACCTTGGTAACTGATAAGACTTTGCATCACCTCCTGGGTTGAGGATACACGTTTTAACCTGGCAAAGGATGAGGTAGATGCTGAGGGTCAAAACAACAGACTTGGTTGTACTTCTGCGTAGCTGACCTCCATCCTCTGTGCCAAGTTGCCTTCCCCGGGATGTGGACTTTTCTGGATGGATACACAGGCTTCTGGCTGAAAGAAGATCAGAGAGCTGGAAGAGTGAGGGGTATTTATTTCCCATCTCCGTTCATGATAAGCTTGCAGTTGGTAGATGAGCTGAATAGACCAGCATCCGTCCAGCACCAGCGCTCACGGCACAGCCCCTCTCTGAGTGCCCCTAGCTGCTGCCCTTTCCTGAGCTGAAGCAGAGGAGTAACAGCCCTGCCTCAGCCCCACAACGCCCCATAGTCCTGGGCTGGCTCTTCCGAACCCTGCTGGCTTCTTTTCTATTTGTTCCTTCATTCGACTTTTCTCAACCCACCTCACTTGAATGCACCTGTTTCTTACTGAAACAGTTAATTATCTTATTCTTATTTTCACTTGTAAAATACATTTTATAGTGAAGAAATTACCTTCAGCTAATATCCCTAATGTTAAAAATTTCTTCACAGTAGCTCATTGGGGTAGTTTAAATTAGGGCATATGAGCTAATTATCAACAACGGTAGGTAAAATTAACCTCCTTTGGCAAAGATAGTTTACAACGTTAAGTGAACAGTTTTCTTCAGCAAACATTTGTACAAATGTAGTTGTCTACACCAAATACATTTCGGTTTAAAGTTAGGAGTCAGTAGACCTTTAAATAACAAGGCTTGTTATTCAGATGGACTTAGAAACACAGCTTTATGATAACAAAGTAGACAATTGGTACATATTCCATTTAAATTTTATGGTAATAAGTATGTGAATATTACTAACCTTTTCTCATCTCTGGCAAAATGCACTAGCTAAATGCTTGTCTTCTCCATGCCCCAAGCCTACATCTTCTTAGTCTTCCTTCCATTTTTCATTAATTGCTGAGACCTGGAACTTCTATTTCATTACATTTTATGCCCAAGACATAAATTACAGAAAATGGGACTTATAAAGTTCTATTTCAGCTATCACGATGTAACCATGGGCAAATTATTTGCTGGTTTGGCTTCAGTGTATGTTTCTCTAAAATGTGAGTGATAAAATCAATTTTATGAGATTTAGAAAAGGAATATAGTAAAAATATGCAAAAGTTATGCCTTGAAACTATCCCAGAAATAGTGGATTAATACAGGAAAAGTGCATATTTTTGAGAAAGAATCCAGGACTAGAACCCCATCCCTTCTAATCTCTTTTTGTTATATCTAAGAAATTATTTAATTTCTCTTTGGCTTGTCCTTTATACTTGCAAAAAATGGACAAATAATGTCTTCCCGATAGGATTTAATATTATAAGAGTTAAACAGGATTATGAATAAAGGTATTTGGTGTAGTGTTTTGTTCACAATAGATACTCAAGCAATAAATTCCTCTTCATTGATAACCAGGCAAATATCTTCACCTTTGTCCATGGTACTCGATTGCAGGCTCAAAAAACATTGCACTGGATGAGGTTAAACAGGCAAGGAAATTTCTTAGGACTGCTGAGCACAACTCTATCGAAACCAGAGGCAGAGCCTTTCTGAGCTCAGGATGAGCTAGTGGGAAGGTCTTGGGGGCACCGGGTGGGCAGGGTTGTTCAGTAGGCTTTGTGGACCACATTGAGCTATGCCTGAGTTCGCGAACGTCTCATTCTACAACAAGGCCAAAGGTGTTCGCCAAGCAGTGCCCACTGAAGTTAGGCCCAGGTGCTTCCACAGAGACTTGATTCTATTTCAAAAAGTTGACTCCCATGTCTTCAGGTCCTTAAGGATGACATTGTAAAATTGACAAGACGCTCTGAGAAGATTTATATCTCTCACAAATGGTCAGAGGAAGGATTGACAGCTTTCAGTTTTCTAAAGTAACTACTCTAGGAAAAGGAATTCTGGGTCTAACATCAGAGAAAAAAAACCCTCGCGTCTAATTGAGTCAGGCTGAGGGGAGTGATGGCGTCCTCTTGGTCGGCGGTACTAAGATTGAGCTTCCAAGGCAAGTTTCTCTGAAATTGGACTTTATTAATTGAAAGCAGTGCTTTGGTTAGGTGAATGTTTGTGAAAAGATGGAGAGACAAAAATAGGCCCATGTGGGCCTTGATGGATATGACTTTACCACAGAGGTGGGGTAAGTGCGTCGTGTGAAAAGTGAGGGGCATCCAGCCACCAGGTACGTGAATGTGGACCGGCTGCTCTGTTACTGTGCTCGTTCCCCCATCTGCAAAATGTGCGATTAGACCCACTGCACAGATGCAGTTTGTGAATATACAGAATGTTTTCCAGGCCCTAAAATGTTGGCGATAGTGGAGGGAGAGGGATTCGAGGGTTCACTTCTGTGGTTCATCTTACAAGGGTACAAGTGTATCTTTCTATGAGTAGAATATGAATGTTTTAACACAATAACTAAGAAAGTTACATGAAGGCTATATTAACCAGTTTGATGGAAGTGTCTCGGATTGTGTGTGAAAACACCACATTGTACCCCAGAAGTGCATTAATGTACACAGTTAGCATTTAATAAAAAAAAAAATAGAGGACATTTCCAGGTAAAAAGAACTAGTGAGCATAATGCTCCTGTGTTTTTGGATATGAAAGGAGTACAAGTCCATAATTAGAAAGGGAAAAATGAAAGTTTACTGCCCCCCATGGTTATACGTGGTAGTTTATCCTCATGTGCTCCCTGAGGAACATGGCCCCAGGGTGGAATTCCCTTACTTTGAGGACCTGCCTGGGCTTCCTAAAAAGCAGAAACTTACAGTTCAGAGAAAGGAGCATGTCAGTGGGCCAAGCAGTAGCTGGTGGCTGAAAACCTGTCCAGGTGCTGGGCCATTGTATTTTTTTCCTTTCTCCTCAAAAACACAATAAATACTAGCTTAGTTTAAGAAAATAGGCTAACAGAACAGACAGCTTGGAGCCCTTGTGTTTTAGTCCCAAGAAAAATATTCTCAATTTGTATCAATTGTATACTTGCTCAGCAATAATTGTGCTGAATTGGAATTTTTAATGCAATGTCCATGATTTCACTTTGTTTTCTTTAATGTTTGCTATTTTGTAATTTTATGGAATATATATATATAAGAGGATAAATAAAGATAGGTGATTGCTGAGGGCCTAATCCTGGGTTCAGGTGGATTCTATTGCCTCAGCCTTCCCAGTAGCTTTAACTAAAGATTACTGCCTCAATGCCTATCTATTTTTTTTTTTTTAGAGTGACAATTTTTAAACTCATCATCATCATGGTGAACCACTGCTTCAGACACCAAATAAGGGATATGTTTCAAACTAGGTTTTATGTCAAAGAGTGGTTCTTCAGACCTCTTATCTTGGCAATTTCAGAGGCTAGTAAGTCAGATTTTCTGAGTTTCTAAATTGGAGACCAAACTCATCACTAATGAGATATCCATCACTGTAGAATAAAAAAAAAAAATAGATTTTATTCAGGCTCCTGGTATGAGAGCTGAGGGAATAGGTCTGCTTGATGAGAACTTGAAGTTTGCTGTGAGGTATGATACAAGAATGCTATACCAAAGTCAAAAAAACAAGAATCTTTCTCAACCAAGTGAAAACATTTATATTGGAATCCTCCTTCTTATCTTTTTATTATAGAGATACAGATTTATTTTATTGATCACACTCAGTAATGTTCTATGGTGTCTGCTGATCACAGCAACCTCAAACTCTTGGGCTTAGGTGATTTTCTTCTCTCAGCCTCCTGAGTAGGTGCGCATTCTCCTGAGTAGGTGCACAGCCTCCTGAGTAGGTGCGCATTCCAAGGCCTGGCTATTATTCCTAACTTTTACCACAGATGTAGTGTAGGAAATTTTCACATAGATTACATGTCAACAGGCGAGATTATTCTCTCATAGGAAAAATTTTTTCCTACATTGCCCACTAGTCAATTCTTTTGATTTTTCCCAACTCTGAACTATGGGTATCTTAGATTCTGGAACTCACTATAAACTGCCCCTATAGTGAATTCTGGACTTAAGTCAGAATTTTGAATACACACTAAAATATCCTGAGTATAAACTTGACTCCTGTTGCACATTTCAATCTGAGCCAATATTTTCTTGCCCTAATCAGTCCAAAACATGGACAAGAGATCTTCGTACAACTGCTACCCATCACCTCAACTGGCATTCTCCTAAGAAAACAATGCAAAACGAACTTGTCCTGACTCAATGTTCCCTCTGCCCCCTGGGGACCACAATAAATGTACTCTTTTATGTAGTCTTGGATTCTATGTGCTAAATGAACTTTCCATATAATTTCACTTTTATAAACAATACCTAGCAAATTTTCCTTCTTCCTTTCTTTCTTTTGTTCTTTCTTTCTTTCTTTTTTTTTCTTTCTTATTAAATGTTAGTTGTGTACATTAATGCAATGATAGGGTACAGTCTCATGTTTTCATATACAATTTGAAATATTTTCATCAAACTGTTTAACATAGACTTTATGTCATTTTCTTATTGTGTTAAAACATTCATATTCTACTTTTACAAAGTTTTACTTGTACCCTTGGAAGATAAACCATAGAGGTGATCCCTCCAATCACCCTCCTACACCCATTCATCACATGCTCCTCTACTCCCTTCCCCCTACAAATCAGTTTCATAAAAGGGCTATGTACTCTGGGTACTTTTTCTTCCATTCTTGCTATACATTGCTAAGAAGAGCATTTTCCAACTCCATCCATTTAACATGAAAGAGGTAAAGAATACATCTTTCTTTATGACTGCAAATTTATCCATGTTATACATATACCAAAGTTGGTTGATCCATTCGTGGTTTGATGGGCACTTGGGCTTTTTATATGACCTGGAAATTATGAATTGGGCTGCAATAAACATTCTGATACAAATATTTTACTGTAATGTGGGTTTAGGTCTTCTGCTTATATACCTAATAAATGAATTGCAGGATCAAATGAATAGTCTATTTCTAGTTCTGTAAGTGCTCTCCAGACATCTTTTCAGAATTCCTACTATCAGTGTAGAAGTGTTCCCTTTCTCCACATCCACCCTAGCATCTCTGGTTTTGGAATTTTGTGATATAGGCTAATATTACTGGAGCTATATGATATATCAAAGTAGTTTTGATTTTCATTTATCTGATAATTAAGGATGATGAGCATTTTTTCATATATCTGTAGGCCATGAGCCTATTTTCTATAGAGACATTTCTTGGCAAGTCTCTTGCCCACACTGAGATGAGATCACTCGTTTTCTTCTTGCTGATATGATTTTTTTATTATTAAATCATAGTTGTGCACATTAATACTATCATGGGCTACAGTGTGTTGTTTTCATATACAATTATCCAGCCCTAAAGAAAAATGGGGACTTTACCTCCTTCATGTTTACATGGATGGAACTGGAAAATGTTCTTCTTAGCAAAGTTTCACAGGAATGGAAGAAAAAGTATCCAATGTACACATCCCTTTTAAGAAACTAAATTATAGCTCTCAAATGAAATCTACAACTTAATTCTAGCCCAAGAATATGGGTAGGGGGTATGAAAGAGGGGGGAGAAGGGTGGTCAGGTGGTGGGAGGGTGACTGAAAAGATCAGCTATATGGTCTGTCTAACAAAAGTACAAGTTATCTTTTCGAGAACTAGAATATAAATGTTTTGATACAATGACTGAGCAAATGACATGAAGTCTATGTTAACCAGCTTGATAAAATGATTTCAAATTGTATATGGAAAGACTACACTGTACCCCATGTTTGCATTAATGTATACAGCTGTCATTTAATAAAAAAACAAAATAATTAAGAAAAAAGAAACATTCTCATCCAATGGGCCAACAGGGTTTTCATGTCATTCTTATAGTCATAATATTTTTTGAGTTCTCTGTGGATTCTGGTTATTAAATCTTTGTCACAGACACAACCTTCAAGTAATTTCTCCCATTCTGAGGATGATCTGCTTGCTTCACTTACTGTGTTATTCGCTGTATAGATGCTCTTTAGTTGAATCAGGTCCCAATAGTGTATTTTTGATGTTTCATTAATTGCCAGGTAAGGTCCTCCTTATAAAATATTTCATCAGGCCTATTTCTTCTAGTGTTTTTTTTTTTTTTTACATTTTCTTCTAGTATTTTTATAGTTTCATGTCTTAAGTTTACATCTTTAATCCTGTGAGAGTCTATCTTAGTTAATGCTGAAAGATGTGGATCCAGTTTCAGTTTTCTACACATTGTCAGCCAGTCCATCCAGCACTATTTGTAAAATACAGAATCTTTTCCCTACTCAATATTTTTAATTGCCTTGTCAAAGATTAGGACAGTAAGTAGCTGGATTCATCTGTTGGTCCATACATCTACATCTCTGTTTTTTTGTTTTTTGGTTTTTTTTTGCCTGTATCATCCTGTTTTAATCACAATGGATTTATAGTATAATGTGAGGTTTGGTAGCATTATTACTCCTGCTTTGCTTTTACTCTTGAGTAATGTCTTGGTTATTCGAGGTTTTTTTCTGATTCCATATATAATGAAGTACTATTTTTTTCGAGATTTTTAAAATGTGACAGTGTAGCTTTAATAGGGATTGCATTAAAATTATATATTGTTTTGCGTAATATGGACATTTTAATAATGTTGAATCTTCCCAGCCATGGCATGGTATAGTTTTCCATTTGTTAACATTTTTAGCTATTTCTTTTCTTAGAGTTTTATAGCTCTCTCTCTCTTTTTTTTTCATAGTTTTCTTTAAAGATATATTTCACATCCTTTGTTAGGTAAACTCTCAAATATTTTAACATCTTTGGCATTAGTGTGAATGGAATACAGTTCTTGACTGTTTTTTCATCTTGGCTGCTCTTGGTATATATAAAAACTACAGATTTATTACAGTTTTTATTTTGTAACCTGAGATGCTGCTGAATTCCTTGATCACTTCTAGGAGTTTTGTAGTCAAATCCCTGGTATTTTAGAGATGTACAATCATATCATCTATGAAAAGTGAAAGGTTAATCTCTTATGATTCTATAAGGATGTCCTTAATTGCCTTTTCTTCCCTAATAGTGATAGCTTATACTTCCATTACAATGTTAAAGAACAGTGGAGACAGTGGGCAACCATGTCGGTTCCTGATCTGAGTGGAAATGATTTCAAGTTAACTCCATTCAGTATAATATTGTCTGTGGGTTTGCTGTAGATGGTCTCTATCAGCTCAAGAAATGTCCCCTCTATACCAATTTTATTAAGTGTTCTGATCAGGAAGCGATGCTAGATATGCAAACACATTTTCTAGCGATGTAAACACTTTTTCTGCATCAATTGAGAGACTCATATGATCTTTGTTTTTTAATGTGTTTATGTGATGAATTATATTTATAGATTTACTTATATTGAACCATACTTGAGATCCCAGGATAAATCTCACTTGATCGTGGTGTATAATTTTTTTGATGTGTTGCTTTATTCTGTTTGATAGAATCTTGTTGGATATTTTCACATCTGTATTCATTAGCGATATGAATCTATAATATTCTTTTCTTGTTGGGTCTTTTCCTGGTTTGGCTATCAAGAGGATGTTTGCTTCATAGAATGTGTTGGGTAGTATTCCATCATTTTCTATATTTTGGAAAACGTTGAGCAATATAAGAGGTACTTGTTCGGCTTTGAAAGTTTGGTAGAATTCTGACGGAAGCTGTCTGGTCCTGGGCTTTTCTTTTTAGGGGATATTGTATACTTGATGCTATTTCAGAACTTGATATAGGCCTATTCACAGTTTCCACTTCATTCTGGCTAAATCTTGGGAGGTGGCATGCTTTCATGTATTGGTCAATTTCCTTCAGATTTTCAAATTTCTGGGAGTAAAGTTTCTTACAATATTCATTAAAGAATTTTTGATTTCTAAGGGGTCTATTATAATTTCTTCTTTATCATGTCTGATTGATGAGATTAGAGATTTTAATTTTTGTTTTGTTTTCTTGGTTAGGTTGCCCAAAGGTTAAATTATATATATATATATATTTTTTTTTTTTTTTGAGACAGAGTCTCAAGCTGTTCCCCTAGGTAGAGTTCTGTGGCATCACAGTTCACAGCAACCTCCAACTCCTAGACTTAAGCAAGTCTCCTGCCTCTGCCTCCCAAGTAGCTGGGACTACAGGCACCCACCAAAACACCCCGCTATTTTTTTGGTTGTAGCCATCATTGTTGTTTGGTGGGCCAGGCTGAATTCGAACTCAACATTTTAGGTGTATGTGGCTGGCAGCTTGGCCACTTGAGCCACAGGCGCCAAGCCCAAAGGTTATATGTTTTAGTGACATTTTCTTTTCTTTCTTTTTTTTCATTTTTTCATTTTTTTTGAGGCAGAGCCTAAAGCTTTCCCCCTAGGTAGAGTGTCATGCCATCACAGCTTACAGCAACCTCCAATTACTAGGGTCAAGTGAGTCTCCTGCTTCAGTCTTCCAAGTATACGGGACCACAGACACCCACCACAATGCCTGACTATTTTTTGGTTGCAGCCATTTGTTATTTTGAATGGGGTGGCTGTATTCGAACCACCCACCTTAGGTGTTTGGGTCTGTCACCTTAGCTACTTGAGTTATAGATGCAGAGCCTATTTTATTAACTTTTTTTAAAAAAAGCAATTATTTGATTTATGGATCTGTTGTATAAATCTATTGTTTTCAATTTCAATAAATTCCTCTCTAATTTTGGTTATTTATTTTCTTCTGCTAGATTTGGGATTGTAATGTTCTTCCATTTACAGTTACTTCAGATGTCCCATTAAGTTGTTGACTTCCTCTCTCTCTGTTCTCTTGAGGAAGGCTTGCAATGCTACAAACTTCTCTTTTAAGAATGCCTTTGTGGTATCCTAGAGGTTCTGATAATTCCTTTCTTCATTATCATTTTGTTCTAAAAATTTGATAATTTCCTTCTTGACTCATCTATGACCCATCTATCATTCAGTATAAGGTTATTTCACTTCCATGTTTTTGTATAAGACTGCAGATTCTTGTTGTTACTGAGTTCAACTTTTATTCTATTATGGTCCAAGAAGATGCATGGAATACTTTCTATTCTTTTAAATTCACTGGGGTTAGACATGACATAAGATTTGATCGACTTTGGAGTATGTTCCATGTACTGTTAAGAAAAATATGTACTCAGACTTACTAGAATGAAATGTTTTGTAGATGTCTGTTAGGTCTAAAAGCTGAATACATAAATTTAAATCTAAAATTTCTTGGCTAAACTTATTGGAGGATCGATCTAACACTGCCAAAGGAGTGTTAAAAGCTCCAACTATGAACGAGCTGGGAGAAATCAAGTTGTTCATGTCTATTAGAGTATCTCTAATAAATTGAGGTGAATTCTGGTTGGATGCATAGATATTCATAATTGAGATCCCATCATATTGAATATTACCCTTACAAATATAAAATGGCCATCCTTATCCTTGATTATTTTTGTTTGCTTAAACCCTATTGTATCTGTGAATAGAATTGCAACACCTGCTTTTTTTTTGCTTTCCATTTCCTGGTAATATAAATAACCATCCCTTCACCATGAGTCTTTATTTATATTTTAACCTAAGATGTGATTCTTAAATACAGCAGATGTCTGGTCTGAGTTTCTGTATAGAATCAGCCAATCTGTGCCTCTTTAGAGGACAATTTGATCCATTGACATTGAAATTATTGATAAACCTGGTAAAATTTTGGGCATCAAGTTACTTGAAAGTCCAGTAGACATTTTTAATATTTTCACCACTATGGATGTTGGAATTTGATCAAAAGTTTTGAATGAGTTTACTTCTGTGTTCGAGGATTACACTGATCATTATTGAGGATAGGTTTCAGAATATCCTGGAGAGCTGGTTTAGTTTTGGCAAATTTCTTCAACATGTGAATATTGTTAAAGTATTTAATTTCTCCATCATAGATGAAACTCAATTTATCTGAGTACAGTATCTAGGATTGAAAATTATGTTAAAAGATATTAAAAGTCAATGACTATTCTCTTCTAGCCTGAAAGTTTTCAGCAGAGAGATCTGAAGTAGTCTAATAATAATACCTTTGTAGGTTATGGTTTTCTTATGTCTACCTGTTTTCAGAATTTTCTCTTTTATATTAACTTTATTGAAGTTAATTATGATGTGCCTGGTGGATATCTTGTTCATATTGAGTCCTACTGGTATTCTGAAACTATCTGCTATCCAAAGTTCAGAATGTCTTGGCATGTCTGGAAAGTTTTATTCCATAATTTATTGAAGAAGACCCTGTGTTATTTGAAACAACTTTGTCACCTTCAGGGATTCCTTTAATGTGAATATTAGTTTTCTTTTAATTACCCCAGAACTCTCTAAGAGAAAAATCTATTTTTGCTCTTCATCTCTTTTCATCTTTGACCTCTTGGGCTCCTTCAAATACTTTGTTCTCAATGTCAGAGATTCTTACTTCTGCCTGTTGCCATTTGTTCAAGGGATTCTTCTATATTTTTCAGATATTTGAGGGCTGAAAAATCTTGCCTCCATGTTTCAAAGTCTTCAGTCATTTTATTTTTGAAATCATTGAATTATTAAGACTTATAGAATTATTATATCTTTTGAATAATTTCTTGTGATATCTTTTGAATAATTTCTTGAAATCCTAATTCACTCCTTTCCTCTGATCTGCTAATCTTATTTGCTATCAAGATTTTGAATTCAGTTTCTGTCATCTTAGCCATCTGTTTGAGGATGGGTTCTTCAATTGCTTCTGCCCCATCCTTCTTTAGTGAACTTGCTCTAGTCTGGTTATTCTGGTTACGAGAATGTTTCTGCTGATTCCACTCCATGGTGAATTTGCACCATTTGGAGACCATCCCCAAACCATTCAGCCCATGGCTGTCACTTTAGAAAACACCAGCTTCCTCTGAATCCCAAAAGAAAAAGTGCGTGTCTGTCCAGAAAAGCCTGAGGGGTGAGAACCTCATCATTCTAGCTGCTGCAGCTGTTGCTCTTCAACCCAGGGTACTGCCACACCTGTGTGGTTCCCTTTTAACTGACTGTCCTCTTGCAGTTCTCGGGCTGCTGGGCCTGGGATACCAGGAATGCATGTGTCGATCAGTACTGGGGCACCCCATTCAGGTGCCAGGGATTGCAGCCCAACGGTGGCAGCCTTGTGGAAAATGCATGGGTCAAAATGTCCTTGGCATGCCCTGCTTGGGTACCTGAAGCTGGTCGCATAGTTGTAACCACCTTGCAGTGTAAACATAGGTTAAACATTCCAGGGGCATCCCAGTCAGGTGCCTACAGGTTGGCAGCCAAGCGCTGACAGCCTAGGGGGACACACAGGATGAACGGTCCCTGGTGTGCCTGGCTTGGAGTCCCAGGAATGGGGCCCATGTGGTGGCAGCCCTGTGTGAGATGTGTATGTAAAACAGTACTCAGGAGTCCTAATCATGTATCCAGGAAGCTGCAGCCAAGCTGCGACTAAAAGTGCACACGACAGTGGCTGGCCATTATTTTACTTTTGACCACGGATGCAGTGTTGAAAATTTTCTCCTAGGTTAGATGTCAGCTGAATAAATTATTCTATCACAGGGACAATTTTTTCCTACAATGCCTATTAGTTACTACCACAAATTTTTTCACAAATGTTACTCCTAGGTAACTTAGATTCTTACAGTCACTTTAAGCTGTACACAGTGAATTTTTGCCTCAATTCATGTTTTTTTACACAGAATAAAATTTTCAGATTATACAGTGCTTCTCTGGACAGACACTACTGATAAGATCAACTGGCATTCTCGAAGGACCCAACTGCAAATGAACTTGCCCTGAATTATTGTTCTCTACTCTCCCCAGGGACCACAATAAATCCCTTCCTTTATGTAGTCCTGTATTGTATTTGCCTACTGACCTTTACTCCTTATTACACTGTTGCAAATTGTACCAGGAAAATCTTCCTTCCTTCCTTCCTTCCTTCCTTCCTTCCTTCCTTCCTTCCTTCCTTCCTTCCTTTTTTCTTTTTTCTTTTTCTTTCTTTCTTTCTTTTCTTTCTTTTATTTTCTACTCGCCTTTATTTCTATCTTTCTTTCATTATTTCTAATGAGACTGACTATCACTCTGTTCCCCAAGCTAAATTGTCTGTGACCTCAGCATTACACGCAATGACATCCAAGTCTTCGTTTGAAGTGATACTCCAAATGATCCTTCAGTGTCAGATAGAACAATAGGTAAGGGGTCCAACACTTGACTTCCCTTTCTGTTTGAATAGAAACCAAGCGGGGAATCCGCTGCACTTCTCGAACTTCCTCATACCTCTAACATGAAAGGTATGATGTTCTACCCAATTTGGCCTTCTAGAGCATTGAAATATTGTAGTGATGCATGGGATAAGTCTTTGAGCTCTACTTAAGAAATGAGTTTAGGGCAGTGCTTGTGTCTCAAAGGGTTAGGGCACAGTCCCCATATGATAAAAGTAGAAGGTTCAAACCAAGCCCCATAAAAATTTATTACTGAGGTGTTTGAGGATACTTGAATGGTCAGGCATTGGTGACATACTAGGAGTAGGTCAGGCCTGTATTACCTATCCATGGTGGTAAATCACCACAATAATGCATGGATCTCTTTTACCCTTATCAGGTTTCATCTGTTATTCTATACTATATGTGTGATCCAAAATAACTCTTCAATATGCATTGTGGCCAATAAGTGTACAGATACCTAGACAAATTTAGAATTGATGAAAAATTTAAAATAGGCTGATATTTCCCATGATCATTATAAACAACTACAGGTATGGAGTACACTATGGGACACAGTGCCTCATCAGATATGGAGAGGGAACCTTTTGGTGAGGTATATAATGTCCACAATAAGTCTATTCTAGAGAAAGAAGTCAAACATCATGAAAAGTAGAACTGGGAATTGGGTGATGTACCATTTAGGACTGTGAAATTATTATATGACCAATGGGACAAATTTATTTTTCTACAACATCCCAGGGCAGCTGTAGGTATAAACCACACTCTTCAATTTGATTATGAATCTGTGAATTGAAAGGAAAGAAATGAGTTGGTGAATTCCTTGTCCATGGATATAAAACACAATGACTATGCAAATAACATGAAATTTATGTGAACCAGCTTGATGAAAGTATGTCAAAATCTGTGTGAAGACACTACACTGTACCCCATGTTTGCATTAATGTACACAGCTATCATATAATAAAATAATAATTAAAAAAAAAGAAAATATGCCCTTATAATAACTCAAAAAAAAAAAAAAAAGAATTCTGGACTTCTTTAGGTGATTATGGTAAACAGAGATTAAAAAGCATGAGTGATCTTAATAATCCCAAAGCAGATAATGGTTGTGAGACTATGAGTGTTGAAGTTGAAGGAGATAGAGATGGGGTTCTACAAAAAACATAAGAGAGCTATGAAACCAGTTATCCATTCATGTAATGAAAAGATAGAGATCAGGAAAGGCAGAGGTTGTATTTTCCTACTAACTCCCAGAGAACAAGACGGTCTGGGTTCCTTTTCATTCCTGTGTATCATAGTGTTGAATGCCAGGGATCCCTGTTGACTACTACCGAAGGTGAACATTTCAAGAAAAGAGATATTTTCTGCATATGCACTTTGTAATTAAGCTATACTTGAATTACATTCAGTTCCCTTAATCTACCATATTCTCACAGATCTCTTTGCCTGCTGGTCCTCTTTCCTGGAATATCCCCTATCCATCCGTCATCTATGCAGAATGCTTCTATTCATTCTTCAAGACTCAGATTAAGTATCTTTTCTATGCAGGATTTCTCTCTTCCCGTATCCAAGGAAAATTTAGGTACTTCCTTCTTTTGTATCCCTTAGTACCCCATAATTATACCTTCATAACATTGAATTTTTATTGAAATTTTTATTGGGACAGTGTAGCTTCACATGCAATTATGAGAGATAATACAGAAATATTCCATTTGCTCTTTACCCAGTTTCTCCTAATGGAAACATCTTGAAAAACTTTTGTCCCAGATCTTAACAATTCACCTATATCATTCAGATTTCCCCAGCTTTATTTGTAGTCATGTACTTTTCTATTTGTTATATATGTAGGTTCACATAATCCACTACTACAGTGAAGATATAGAACAGTTCAATCACCACAAGGATCCTTCCTATTGCCCTTTTATAATCATACCTATTTCTCTCCCACTTCCCCAACCCAACCCCTGACAACCATCAATATGTCCTCTGTCTCCACAATTTAGTCATTTCAAAATAATATAAACTTGAGATCATACAGTTTGGAACATTTTAGGGTTAGTTTTTATACTTTGAATAATTCTTTGAATACCCATTCAGGTTGCTTCATGTATCTGTATCTCATTTCTTTTATTACTGAGTAGTTACATTGCATACATCTATTATGGTTTGCTATGTCTTCACTAGTTGAAAGACAGTTTGCTTTATTTTCAAATTTTGGCTATTACAAATAAAACTTCTATTTGTGTACATTACAGATTTTTTTTTTTGCAAATACAAGTTTTCCTCTTGGATAAGTACTCATGAAGGGAATTGCTGGATATAATGGAAGGACCAGTGAAATCCATCTCCTCCTATCAGGAAGACAAAAGCTTTCCCGCAACCCTCTTGCCTCACACTTCCCATTCAATCTCATTGGTCAGAACTAGTGGCAAAGTATGCTAGGAAAAAACAGGAACAAGGTTATATATCACAAAAAAATTGGAATTCTGATGAAGGGGATTTTTGTTAATAAATTCAGAATGCCTGCTACATGGGTGGAACCTGTGGCTCAAGGAGTAGGGGCGCCAGCCCCATATACTGGAGGTGGCAGGTTCAAACCCGACCCCAACCAAAAACTACATTAAAAAAAAAAGAATGCCTGCTACATAGTTGATGTTTGAGAACAAACGAAACTGAACAAGAGAAAATGTACCATACTAATTGTAGTGGGCTTAATGGTGGTCTCTCCAAAAGGTATGTCTGTGTCCTGATCTTTGGGATCTGTTAATATTATTATGTAACAAAATATGTGATTAAGTTATAGATCTTAATTTTCTGTTAAGATATAGACAAAAGAGGAGATAGAGACACCTATGGAGGATAAGGTAATGTGAAAATGGAGGCAGAGATGACAGTCATGTGTTTACAAGCCAAGGAATATCAAAATCAGAAGCTAAGAGAAGTATAGGAACAGATTATCCCCTCGAACCTCTAGAAGGAGCGTGACCATTCAGACACTTTCATTTCAAACTTTTCACGTCCTTTATTCTAAGAGAATAAAAATCTGTTTTTTTTTTTTTGTGCCACCCAATTTATGGTAATTTGTTAGAGCATCCACAGGAAAGTAATACACTAGTGAAGAGTACTGATATTAGAGTCAGATCTGAATTCAAGGCTTTCCTCAGTCACTCATGAGCAGTAGGCATTTTCCTTCTGAACTCATTCTCAATCCCTGACAAAGATAATTGCTCTGATACTCATTACCCAGAATTATATTTTTCCCTGATTCCCTAGGCCATTACTTCAGACTGTCACTCCTACCTTTGTCTTTATAGAGTCAAGCCTGCATACGTATGGAAAACTATTTTAAGTGATTGCAGACAATAATCATATAAGAAGCTCTGGGAAAGTTATTTAACTTTTCCAAATTTTATCATCTTTTGCTACAGTTAGGATATTTGACCCCTCCAAATATCATGTTAAAATCTGACCTCTGGTGTTGGAGGCAGAGTCTAATGGGAAGTGTGTGAATCGGGGGGTGGATACCTCATGGAGGTCTTGATGCCTTCCTTGCAATAATGTGAGAGTTATCAGTCTATTAGTTCCCATGAAAACTGATTGTTAAAAAGAGCATGGCACTTCCCCTCATCTCTCTTGCTTCCTGTCTTGCCATGTGCTCTCTAAATGTGCCATCTTCCCTTCCTCTTCTATCATGAGTGGAAGCAAACTGAAGCCCTCAACAAAGTCAGATGCTGGTGCTATGCTTGTTATGTATCCTGTAGAATCATGAACCAAATAAACATCTTCATCTTTTCTTTATAAATTACCCAGCCTCAGGGTATTGTATTACTGTTTGTATTACTTTTTAGCAACACCAACAGACTGAGACATCTGTAAAATGGTGGCACAACATAAAGCATTTAGGAGGGTGCCTGGAAATAGTAAGCATTTATATGCTTTTAGCTATTAGTGCTATTAAGGGAGACAAATCTAAACAAAGAAGGTAAGAAAAACACTAGCATTAGTATATAATATTCTTTCCCCTCTCCTCACTTCTCTTTCTCTGCCAGTGTTACTATTTCCATAAAGAACAATTCATTTTCATTTTGTAATCTAAAAGCAGTAGGCAGTATACTCCAAGAGTGATTCTTACCTTCACTGATCCTTTACCACCAGACATATAAAAATGAATAATGCCTTCTTCATTTCTATACTTAATAATATATTTGTTTCCTCTGGGTCTGAGCACAGGGTTTCTCAGTGTTGACAGGGAAAATATCATAATTGTAATGATGTGACAAATCTGATTATGTCTGTTTGAGCTAAGACCCAGGGCATTGAAATTCTAGCCTGCTATATCTATCAAGGGAATTCAACATCAGTAATGAGCTCACTAGTGAGTAATAGTGTTGCTACCAGAACCCCTGAGCAAGAAAGCAATTTAATATTTAGTATAATACTTCACTTTAATTATATGATTCAAAAAGGATAATATATATGAATTATACTTGATTTTAAATAATACTACCTAATCAGACACCAAATTGTTAAAATCTGGAGTTCCCATCAGAAATCTTAATATATACACCAGTTCTGTGTTTGAAAAGTAAGCATGTTATTTTCAACTTTCTGATTTCCTAAAAAAATAATAATAATTGTGTGAACTGTAGACTTTCTAATACAGAAGTTTTGTTTTCCATTTTGGAATCTTAACTGTACCTTTGTCTGACTTAACACAGAATGGAAAGCCTGTATGAGGAACTCCAAGTTTTAAGAACTTTTTGAAAGGGTGGAACATGGTTATTTCTTTATAAATGTTGAAAGTTCTACATTTTTCAAATCCATTCATAATAAACGTCTACAAAATTGGATGCAGTTTTATTATAAGCACATGAAAATGCAAGACACATCTTGTAATTATCTTAATAGAAAATTACTACTATAAAGAAATAAGATCTGATGATTTGTCAGGATTTGTATAACTTAGGAAATAATTTTTAGGTAGGAGTTTTCCCATTGAACACCTCGTCAATTGCTGACAAAGATAATTGCTCTGATCATTATTATTTATAACTATCTTTTTTTCCTGTTCCTCTAGTCCATTATTTTAGACAGTTACACCTACATTTGGTTTCATAGATTGAAGCCTGCATACATGTTGAAAACTATTTTGAATGACCTTTGGCAGGATACATGTAGGAAAATCCTGCCTACGAAGGAGTTTGGCTCAATACTCATCTTCTCTCTTTCTGTTGATGCCCTATGCTTATCACAAAGACCCCATAGTTTGATAGAAAATGTGTTTGGCCCTCACTATTTGGTATAGGACTTTTTTTTCCTAGTCAACAATTTTGAGTCTCTGATCTCTTCTAATTGTCCTTCTAGATCTGACCCACTTTCTGGACCTAGGCTCTTTATCTTGGTTTATGTCCCAGCATTTGGATGAAACAACATCGTGGATGGAAGGGAACTCAGAGGTTATGTAGTCCAACCTATTCATTTTACAGAGGACGAAACTGAAAACTTGATCTTCTCTCTCTCTCAGGCCCAGTGGTATCTGCCTGCTTCTCTCAGCCTTGGCTGATGTTCCTAAAATTCTTTTTCTCTGGCTTACTCAAAATATTATCCTTTTTTGGCTCAGTGCCTGCAGCTCAAGTGGTTAAGGTGCCACAAACACTATACCTGAAAGATTTGAATCCAGCCCAGCCAGCCAAACAACAATTACAACTACAACACAAAAATAGCTGGGCATTGTGGCTGGCACCTGTGATCCCAGCTACTTGGGAGGCTGAGGCAAGAGAATCACTTAAGCCCACGAGTTGGAGATTGCTGTGAGCTGTGATGTCACGGCATTATACCCAGGGCAACAGCTTGAGACTCTGTCTCAATAAAAAAAAAGTATCCTTTTTCCAGTCTAATAAAATTTCAAGCCCAGCATTAGTCTAAGCTTATCATGTATCTAAATTATATGTATTAGTAGCATACACTTTGTGGTCAAGGAAAGGGGATAATTCCTTAGATAAAATATTCATGCTGTGATAGTATCATAATCAGATGATATGAAAATATAAACATTAAATGAATACTACCTAGATCAGTCATAACTAAATATAGAATCTGTTCAAAACAGCTACTCAGATAAAAGCTTAGCAGTAGATGAAAGAGGCAAAATTTCACTGAAATAGTTAAAAATCTCAGAAGGATGAACATTCCTTCAGAATATGATATGAATACCCTTGTATACAAAACTATAACATTGTAGCTATTTCAAAGCTAGTGCTAAAAGAAGAGCTATTGTGTATAAAATTAAAATAATCCTAGCTACTAGCCACTTCTAGTTAGAAAAGTAATGTAAAGTGGAGTATTTCATTTTTTAAGATTTTAGTAAATAAACTTTATCCTGGTTGAGGAGAACCTATTTACCTTAGGTAGATATGTGAAGAAGGTAAGAGTATTACCTTCTTTCCATTCTGATATATTTGGTATTTTGTTTGTTTGTTTGTTTCTCTCATTTAGTCATGAGGAGCAAAAGAAACAATGTATAAAGACTTATGATTGTTGCTTGACTTTCAGAAAGGCAAACAAAACTCACACATGTACTTAGAAGAAAGCAGTGAAAAATCAAATTAACTTTGTCACTGTGACATAGATGTAAGAGTTGAGAAACAGACCTGATCATTGTAGTTAGGTAATTAAATAAGGCAGTCTAGGTGGCATACATCAGAGAAATGGACAAGACTGGGAAGAGTAAATACATTTTGTGTGCAATTGGAAAGAGAGAAAGAGAGAAGGAACAAATTTTGGAATAGTCAGATAAGGTGGGTGTAATCAAATATATACTGTAAGTGAGATGAAACATAGGATTTGTTTTGTTATAGTTCAGAAATTGCCTACAGAAAAAGGCTTTTGTCCACTTTAGCCTTATTCCTATACTAGGCTATAGCAGATAATAGCTATGATTATTGCCTAATTACTATTTGCTAGGCATTGTTTAAAACTCTTTACATGTTTTTATCTCATTTAATCCTCATCACAGACCTATGAAGTACATACTGTTAAACTTTAGAGAAGGCAGAATTGGTGCATAAAAGATATGTCACTTGCCCAATGTTCCACAGCTAGTAAATGGAGAAGTTGAGATTTTAATGCAGCAGGCTGACTGCACAGTAGTCTAAGCTGTTAATCACTATGTGAGATTATCTCCCATATGTAACTATTCCTTTGACCAGTCTGGATTCTTTCCCCCTCTGACTCTAGCTCTTACAGTAGAAGGCTCTGACAATTTGAATACTCTTCAGTACATACAGACAAAAATCTCTGACCACTCACACTCTCTTCTTTGGCCAGCCTTAGCATTCAAAAACTTTGAATATCCCATGTGTATTTCTGCTTAAACCTGTAAGAGCCAGATAGAGCCTGCTCTTGTGTTGTATTAAACACCTACAAGAGTCCTACCACCCAGAGTCTGGCCCTATACAACTCTAATTATGAGTAAAGAAAGCTTTCAAGAGCTTCAAGCTTGTTTCTCTTCTGGACTATGTGACTTTCATAGAAAATATACAACTACTCAAGAACTCTTTGAGCAATAGCCTAATTTAGAAGATTTTTCTGGGATGGCCACATTTTCCATAGAAGAAGCATCTGAAGCTCAGGGGGCTTATTTCTGATCAAATTCCCCAGGTAGAGTGAATTACATGTGTCAAGGCCCTAAGAAAGAAACTGAAAGTCCGGTATGAGCACAGAGAATAACGGAGAGTGGTATATGAAGAAACTGGAAAAAATAAACTTCAGTAGTTATGGACTTTGGAGTCAGGTTAGTTGTGCTTGAATCCTGGGCTCTGACAGTAATACTATGGCTCTGGCAAGCTATTAAGTTTCTTAAAGTCTCAATTTCCTCATCTGTAAATGGAAAAAATGATGATACCTATCTCATAGGGATGCTGTGAGGATGGCATAAGATAATTTATGTAAAGCATTTTGTACTTACATCATAGTTTCATAAATATACACTAATATACATAAATATAGATGTAAATATAGAAAGAGAGAAACAGAAAGACAGATACAGAGGCTCCATGTCTGGGTGTCTTAGAGGGCCAATAACCTATGGTAAGGATTTGAAACTTTATTTTAGGGTAATTGGAAGATATTGACAGGTCTAAGGAGAGGGGTAGAAGATTAGGTTTGTATTTTAAAATATTACACTAGCTGTACTGTGGTGATAGGTTTAGACTGAGGCAAGTGTAAATATGGAGAGACCAATTAGGTGTCAGTTGTAACTCTCCAGGGAAAAGAATGTAGTGTCTTAGACTAGGGTAGTAGCAAAGTGGATAGAAATACAGGAGGGAAGGGGGATATATTTGAGATATATTTAGGAAGTAGAGGGACAGGGATTGTCAACCAATTAGGTTGCAGATGAACTGAGATTTGACAGCTAATTTTTTCTTGACTTCTTTCCCTCTCCTTGCACCCAAAGGAATTAAGGAGAGATGGCTAGATAACAGGATCAGTAGTTGACAAATTAGTGTTGGATACTTTGTCATGCATCTTAGATTCAAGGAAAGCAATTATTCTTTTTACCACAATAAGGCCTGTATAATAGTTTTGGTGAAGAAATGTGTTTGATTTTAGATACTGTGATGAAGAACTAGCCCCATTGTATCCTAAATTAAATTAAGACCTTTACATTTCTTTTCTCCTTCCTCCATATATAGACTCTAAGCAGATGCTACATTCAACACTGGAGTCTTTAGAATTTGCAAAACCTCAAAGTAGTCTTAGAACTTGATCATCACTGTAGATCTCTTCCTAAGAGAGACTCTACACAAAGAGCTGGCCAGGGAAGGAAGGGATAAAAAGGAAAAGGGGTGCTGGAGGACTAGGGTGAGTGATAGAGATGAAGAGACAGCAAAAGAGAGAGATTGAGTGATTAAGGAATGGGGAGAGTCTAGTTGGTTCATCCTTCAAAAGCTTAGGGAGTAGCTACATGTTCCCACCTCCTCCACAAAAGGAGCTACATGCTCCTACCTCCTTGAAACAAGGGATTAAAGTAGCTGCTAGAAGTATTCTTCTAAGTTCTTCCTTTCCAACTGTGGTGGAAGATGGCCAACTGGTAGCAACCCTCAGCACAGGCTTCTGAGTAGAGGAAGAAAAACAGTATGGAATTGGACTCTATGAAGCCAAAGACAGGGAGATGAGCCAAGAAAGAATTAACTCCAAGGAAGAGCATTCAAGAAAACAAATTACAGGTATGAAGCCTATTGACTAGAGGATGAGAGACCACTCCCCAAAGCAGAAGGCCTGCCGCAAGCTATCTGCAAATGAGCAGGGAACAAAAGACCTCTCATTTTAACTCACTGGAGAGAGCCGCTAAACTCCAGGTCTCTTTCCCCAGTGAGGTTCCACTTATGAACCCAGACACCACCCCACCAGGCATAAAATTGAACAGATTATTTTTTACAGTTCTTTTTTTTTTTTTTCTTGCCAAGGCTGCGTTTGAACCTGTCACCTCTGGCATATGGGTAAGGTGACCAGACATACTGCTTTTGGTGGGACAGTCCCGATTTTTAACAATTTGCCCTGCATCCTGCAGCATTTTAAAAAGTCCTGATTTTTGGAAAGAATGCACAACAAGCTAGGGAAGGGCAGGAAAACTGAAGGGAATATTTGACTCCTAAAAAGGTTAATGTAACTCCATTTGGGAATGAAGAGGTTAATGTAACATCATTTAGAAATGAAAAGGCTAATGCAAACTCCCTACTCCCCTCCTGGGCAAGTTCACCCAGGTGGAATCAGTATCAGAAGGAGATTGGCTCCCTCCCTAGCTTCTAAGCAAGGAAAATTATCTCAGAAGGAGCCAAATTGTCTGGAACAAACAAGTAGCCCCCCCAGATGGTCCCTAACCACAAACAGCTCAACCTTATAGCAGCCCTGCCCAACAAAACACCCAATTAAAGTCCTTTATGCGCTTTAAAAACCTCAGCTTGCTTCACTAGAGAGTCGCCCTTCCTCCAGCCACGCTGAGGGAAGAGTGGCCCAGGCATATGCTTGCAAAATAAAGCACTTTTTGTCTTTACATGTGTGTGATGGTCTCTCAGTGGCAATTCTGGTCCCAACACCGCCATGTGGCTATTTTGCCAGGATATGAGTTTTATATTATTTTTGTTAATTTTATAATGTAAAACTTTAATAATAACAAATAATTGTTGAGAACTGATTATCAAGAACTGCTTATCAAAGTTTGCATTGTTGATCAGTTGTTAGAATTTGACCACCATTGTTTGGACTTAATGAACAATGGCATTTTTTGGCATTGGCAACCATGAAAACATTTTGTAACTGTCTCTCAGATGATACACATCGTACTCTGTGCTAGTGCTAGTTTAACAAGTGATGTCAACAAATCAGCTATTCAAATAATTTAGGTAAGTAATTTATTTATTTCTTTCATGAATTTAGCAGACAGTACTTGTATTATTTATATTTTATATTGGCTGCAAAAAGTCTAGTGTGGGCCTTGAAAGTGACACTTACGACTTACAAGGTATCATTATTAAAAAATGTAGCAGAAAAGACCTGAAGTGTAGGGGCTTGGAACCACAACTATTTGTATCTCTTCACAGTCAAGATTTAAACCTAATACTGTGATTTCTTAGGATACGGTAGAGGTTGGCTGATATCTAAACAGAGCTAGCTTGCACTATCTCATGGAGTAGGTCCTCAGAGTCTCCAGCCAAAACTCTGAAAGGGGCCTTTGTAAAGTTGTAGGAGATAAGCCACAGTGACAAAGCCTAGTACTTTCTTAGGGTGCTATCTCTACTACCTGGAAACCCAAATTCAGTCTCACCCTACCAGTTTTAATAACGAAACAGTGGAAAATAAACATGATGTGGACCAAACAGAAGAACTCTGGCAACATGAATAGCCAGAGTAGATCAAACCGCCCCCCACAAGAAATGACAAAGAGAATACAACTGAAGATTCCATGCATAGATAAATGGCAGCAATATCAGAAATTGAATTCAGAATATGGATGGCAAATAAGATGAATACAATGGAAGAAAAGATGAAAACTGAATTCCAAAGAATAGTTCTAAAGTTGTCTTAAGAAATTAATGAACTCAAATCCTAAGTCACAAAAGATATGGACATAATGAGAATGAAATAGCAGAGCTCAAGGAAATGAAAAAGTTAGTTGAGGAGCTCCAAAATACAGTAGAATTGCTCAGTAATAGAGTTGACCAGGCAGAAGAAAGTATCTCTGAAACTGAGGACGGAGCTTTTGAACATTGCCAAACACTCAAAGGGGCAGACAAATGGAGAGCAAAAACTGATCATTCCTTGAACAAGTTGTGGGATCAGTCCAAATGATCAAACATTCGTCTTATATGAATTCCCAAAGGAGAAGAGAATGGTCCTAAAGTTACAGATTCTCTACTCCAAGAGATTTTGGAGGAGAATTTCCCAAGCATTGTAAGACATACAGAACTTCAGACAGTTTCAGAACCCCAACAAGACTCAATCCCAATAAAGCATTGCATGACACATTGTGATTAACTTTGTCAAACTTAAGATGAAGGAGAAAATTCTTCAAGCAGCCAGATGTAATAAAACTATCACCTACAAAGGGAGAAGTATCATAATGACTGCAGATGTCTCAGATAAAACATTTCAACCCAGAAGAAGATGGTCATAGACCTTCAATCTCCTAAAACAAAACAACTTCCAGCCCAGTACCCTGTATACAGCTAAACTGAATTTCATTTGTGATGGAGAAATCAAATACTTTAATGACATAGACATGCTGAAGCAATTTGCCATAACTAAACCAGCCCTCCAGGATATTCTCAGACCCATCTTCCACAATGACTAGAATAAAATCATCCAGAAATTTTTGAACAAAACCCAACTTCCACAGTGGTGAAAGAATTAAAAATGTCCAGTGGACCTCTGAAAATCATGATACCCAAAATACAATCCAGGCTTAACAATTCTCTCAATTAATGTGAATAATTTAAATTGTCCTGTAAAGAGGCACAGGCTGGCTGACTGGATACATAAACTCAGACCAGATATCTGTTGTACACAAGAATCTCACCTTACCTTAAAAGATAAAAAATAGACTCAGGGTAAAGTGATGGACTTGTATAATGCAGGCAAATGGAAACCGGAAAAAAAGCAGGGGTTACAATTTTAGTAGCAGAGACAATTGGCTTTAAAATCAACAAAGATAAAGAAAGATAAGGAAGTTCACTACATATTTGTCAAGGGAAACACCCAACATGAAGAGATTTCAATAATTAACATTTATGCAGCCTATCAGAATGCTCCTCAATTCATAAAGCAGACCCTAATGGATATGAAAAACTTGATATCTTTCTGCACTATAATAGTTGGAGACTGTAAAACCCCTTTGACAGTTTTGGATAGATCCTCCAAGAAGAAACTAAACAAGAAATATTCGACTTAAACCTGACCCTAGAACAGATAGACTTTACAGGCCTTTACAGAATATTTCACCCTAATAAAACTGAACATACATTCTAATCAACCCACAGGTTGTCCTCCAAAATAGATCATATCCTAGGACACAAGTCTAACCTCAGCAAATTTAAAAGAATAAAAATGATTACTTGTATCTTCTTGGACCAAATGGAATAAAAGTTGAATTCCATAGCAACAGAAATCTTGATACTAAACAAAATCATAGCAACACATAATCTTAGGCTAAATGATAGCTGGGTCAAAGATGAGATTAAGAAGGAAATCACCAAATTTTTGGAACAAAATGATAATGAAGACACAAATTATCCACACCTGTGGGATACTGCAAAGGCAAAACCTAAGAGGGAAATTTATAGCATTGGAAGCCTTCATCAAGAAAACAGAGAGGAAGCCAACAACATAATGGATCATCTGAAGAAACTGGAAAAAGAAGACCATTCCAACCCCAAACCCAGCAGAAGAAAAGAAGTAACCAAAATTAGGGCAGAATTACATGAAATTGAAAACAAAAGAATCATTCAGAAGATCAATGAAACAAAAAGTTGATTTTTTGAAAAGATTAACAAAATTAGTAAACCTTTTCCCAACCTAAATAGAAATAGAAAAGTAAAATCTCTAATATTGTCTATCTGAAACAATAAAGGAGAAATACCAACAGACATGTCAGAAATTTAAAAAAATCCTCAATGAGTACTACAAAAATCTCTATTCCCAGAAGTATGAAAATCTGAAGGAAATGGCCCAATACCTGGAAGCATGCCACCTTCCTAGACTCAACCAGAAAGAATTTGAGATCTTTAATAGACCTTTATCAATCACTGAAACAACATGAACAATTTGAAATCTCCCAAAAAAGAAAACTCTGGGACCATATGTGATTAACTTTGAACTAAAAGTAGACCTACTTTTCAATCCTACAATTCCTCTACTAGGTATATACCCAGATGATCAAAACTTATTTTACAAAAAAGACATTTGCACAAGAATGTTTATTGCAGCCCAGTTCATAATAGCCAAGACATGGAAACAGCCCAAGTGCCCATCAACCCATATAATGGATTAACAAATGTGGTATATGTACACCATGGAACACTATGCAGCCATAAAAAGATAAAGACTTCACATCTTTATGTTTACCTGGATGGAACTAGAACATATTATTCTTAGTAAAGTATCTCAAGAATGGGGAAAAAAGTATGCAATGTACTCAGTACTACTATGAAATCAATATATAATCACCTACACACTCATATGAATGGCAAAACATAACTATAGTCCAGAAAGCAGAAGAGAAGAGGAGAGAGAGGGGAGGAAAGGGAAGATGGGGGAGGAGGGAGGGCATCTGGGGGGAACCTCACCTAATGTGCATGATGCAATGGTACATTTCAAAAATATTAAGAAATGAGTATAATTGTGATAGATGTGTTACTTAGGTCAATATAAGCATTTCACATTGTATATCAAAGCAGTACCCTGAATCTTATAAATGCATCAATGTACAAAGTTATTATTTAATAAAAAATAATTAAAATAAAGAGAAAAAGGAAAAAAAATGAATAAAATCTTTCTTTCCAATCTTTGGAACACCATATGAACTCCTTTAGTAAGCAACTGCTTAAATATTCATTATGGTCCAATCTGTATTCTTACATAGAAAAAATATGCTTCGCAGTATCAGATCAGAAAATGAGGCAGGATATTTTCTTTCTTTCCAGTTGTTGACAAGAGTGGTAGCACCTTTACTGTGGAGCACTAAGTGGCAATGAACATTTTCTTGTGGACTCCAGGCTAGCTAGAGATACAATTAAGTCAATCTTCATCTCCCTATCCCTACCTGACTTTCTATAAAAGACAAAATAAATAAATAAATAAAACAAATAAATAAAGAACTACTTCAGGGGTTTGGGACAGATGGAAAACACATTTGAATACCTTTCCAATATCCATTCTCTCATTTTCTTCTAACAAATCTTTGATTGTGTTTAAGGGAACTTACCTATATGGAATACATTGGCAATTAAGATTGACCTTGTGATCAGTCCTGCCCAGTGAAACTCGAGGAGAAGTTGCTTAGGGGGTGGGGTGGGCATGCAGGAAACTTTTCTAAAAGAGACATATTCAGCTGACAAGTACTCTCTTACCCCTTTACTCCTTTACTATTACACCTTCCTCCTGAACATGGATGTGAGGTTGTAGGTGGAACAATCCTCTTATAACCATGTATGACTGTCACATGCTGAGAAAAGTAGGCTGGAAAGATGATAATCTTGAGTATTTGCACCAGCACCAGACTGCCGAGCTGAAGAAGGACTTCATATTATGTGAGAAAAATAAACCTATTTGTTGAAGCTACTGTAATCAGGTTTTCTCTTACTTGTACACATATGCAATACTAACAGAAACAGGGTATATAAGAAATTAAGAAGTAACTGATGACTCACAAGTTTCTGTCCAGTAGTTGAAAGAATACTTCTCCCCACTAATATTCCCATGTCCTATCCCTAGAATCTGTGAATATTACCTCAAATATTAAGGGATAATTAAGGTTTTAGCAGAATTAAGGTTGCTAGTCAGATGATCTCTGTGGGAGGTAGGTAGACCAAATTTCTTACGAACCTTTCAACTCAGGGTAAAGCACCCAATCAGGGGAATGTTTACATGACTATCTCTTCATGGGGATTAAGCAGTGCAGGTGGCATCAGACATTTAGATTCCTGATCGGTAGTTTAAATTAGGGAAGTTAAGATAGCTAAAAGGTACAAAACTTATTTTCTCCCTTCTCTTCTCCCTGTATACATTATCTGGCCATTTTAGATATTCCATTACTTTATGTTCCTGTTTACCCAGATGTTGCCCTTTACCCAACCTTTTCGGGGCTTTGAGCTCCCCTTTAACTGTTGTGAGTTCTTGCATGTTTGCTCTGTTGCTGTACTCAATAAACTTGAGTAGTAGGACCAGGGCTGCACTGTCTTGAGCTCCTAACAGGCACAAATGACTGTTTATGCCACCTCAGGTTCTCAGGATTTTATACACTAAATTTGTGAGAAAGTCTCATGATTTTTCTAGTGTCGTCTCCCTTGTTGGCCATCATCCCAATAGACTTCAAGATAGGGTAGTTATCCTGGAATATCTGGGTGGGCTTAATTAAATTCTTAAAAGTAGAAGAAGGAGACAGAAGTTGCATTTGGAGTGATGCAATTTGAGAATGAGTTAATCTGCTGTTGCTGGCTTTGAAGAGAGAGGAAGGGACCATGAGGCAAAAAATATGGGCAGCCTCTATAAGCTGGAAAAAGCAAGGTAATGGACTCATCCCCTACAACAGAATGAATGCACCCATTCCTGCATCTTGATTTATGCCCAAAAAGACCTATCTCAAACTTCTGAGCTGCAGAATTTGAAAAGAATACATTTGTATTGTAAACCAAGTAAACTTATGGTAATTTATTAAGTATCCATATGAAACTGACATAAACAACTAGTTAACTCACTTTTAGAAATACTGAATTTTGGATGCTTTTGAGCAGTGGTTCTCAACTTTCCTAATGCCGCGACCCTTTAATACAGTTCCTCATGTTGTGGTGACCTCCAACCATAGAATTATTTTCATCATTGCAGCTCAATATTATTGAGTATTTGCACCAGCCCCAGACTGCCTAGCTGAAGAAGGACTTCATATTATATGAGAAAAATAAACCTATTTGTTAAAGCTACTATATTAGGAAGGTTAAGAGCCACTGCTTTGGAGGTATTTAAGTAGAGATGTAGCCACATGGAAAGGTTGGAAAGATGCCTAGACTGTAAATATAGAATTTGGAGTTATTTAGGATAATAATTAAAACAATGGGGAAATTTGCTTAATGAGAATTAAGTTAGAAATTTAGAAGAAAAAAGCCCCTAACTCCAAATAGTCAAATGAGTATTAGGGAGAAGACAGTAAAAGATGCTGTTAAGGAGAAATCAGAGAGTTAGACATAAAACAAGGACAGAATAGCATCACGAAACCATAAGAAGAGAATGGTTCAAGGTGGGGGGTCATTAGTGGTGAATGCTGATGAGACATAAAATAAAGACTAGAAATGGCACATTTATTCTCTGAATCTTCTCCTTCATCCTCTGCCTGAATCTTGCCTTGATAGGTTTTGTGACACAGAGATAATTGGCAACTTTAGACCAATTTTGATGGGGTAATAAGTGTTGAAGCTAAATTGGAGCAAGGTGAAGTGTGAGTCAAAGAGAAGGAAATGAAGGCAACTAATTCCAGAAGTTTAACTGTGAATGAAAGGAGAACAGTGAAGTAATAAGTGCAGGGAAAGGTGGTGTTATGAGAATGTATTTATTTGGGTTCTCCTAGAGCAAACATCAGGATGGAAGAATGTACAAGGATATTTTTATCGGTGAAAACATTGGGAGAGAAAATGGGGGAGAGATCTGGAAATGGTTGGAAGAGTCTGAGCATCAGTAAAGGAAAAAGAGAAGGAACGATGGATAGAAGTGTCCTAGACTGCTGTTCAGTCTAAGAGAGGGTTAGTAAAGCCAAAGTCACCTATCAAAGACATCCCATGACACTCAGAAATGAGTCCAGGTTAGTCTACCTCCTGTTCTCAGGCATAACCTAGGAGCAGCTTGGGAGAGGCATATCCTCCAGTCAAACACAGTGATGGACTTCAGAGCACAGCAGATGATGCCTTTGGTTAGAGGTCTATAAGGCACATTTCTCATTCCTTTCTAGAGTGTTTTATTTTTCTTTTCCTTTTGAAAAGATTAGTGTATATTTTAGCTGATGGATGAGACTAGTAGAGAAGGAGAAGTTCAAGGTGCCAAGGCAAAAAGGAGGATAATTGATGGATCAAGTTTCAGGCATAGGCTGGAGAAGATTCAGAGAACATGCAAAGTGTTGCCCTTAGATGTAATGTGAGACATGTTGAAAAAAGAGGGTGAATGCAGGATTATTTGTAGATTTGGGAGTACCCATCTGAGGGGTTTAATTTACTCTTTAAATTACCCATGACGTGAAGTCGTCTCCTAAGAACTGGGGTGTGAAAGTGGGATATATTAGAGTTCAAGGAAAAGTGTAGGTTTATAAATTATTCCATGTAGGGAGCTGGAGAGTAACATACTCATGGTCAGACTGCTGAGCAGTGTTAATGGCCCAATTGAGTCAGAAGGTCACGGATGTACAGTAGCATTGATATGCTCTTGTCTTACTACCAGCCCTGCTGAGTAAATGAAGTTAATATTAGAAATTAAAGTTTTGCTTTGTGGTTATAGAGAGAAATGGAGGGAAAAGAAAAAGTTCACGGTATAAAGAGATAAGAATTGATGGCATAACTACAGAAAGAAAAGTATTTAGAGCATATATATGTCACACTCAGTGTTTTCATATTCTGAATATGGTTATAAAATTATCAAATGATCATACTTCAACATTTATATATTTTTGCAGGCAACGTAGTAGTCGGATTTAATCTACACATGTTCTATCCTATAAGGGATTTCTGGCTCTTCAGAATGTGGTTATCCAATGCGTTGTCTCTCTCTTTGAACATAGCTTGACTTTTCAAGGAACTTCTGGTGGGCAAAGCTCTAAAATAAAGTGAAAAGTATCAAATGTAATTAAGTGGCATTTAATATAATTTTATTCATGTTTGTATTTGCTTATGTACTGGAAAATTAGGCATATATCACCTGTCAAATAGAGTCATTTTAGAAATGTTTAATCACTATTAAAAATTTTATAGTGATTTAAGTTAACACACAGAAGAATTTTCTTGTAGTAAAAGAAATCTTGGAATCTTTTAAATAACTATTAAAGGCTGTACTTGTAATACAGTTCTTCCAGATTGGTTTAGATATTGTATAATCTATACCTTCCATACTAAAATAAGAAGCAAACATTACAAGGGCAAATTTACCTAGGAAAACAAATATTTTTATATCATAGTACCAAAGTTCACACTGTAATATTGCATAATGATGAATATTAGT
Organism: Galago senegalensis; assembly: GCA_963575145.1. Taxonomy (NCBI): domain Eukaryota; kingdom Metazoa; phylum Chordata; class Mammalia; order Primates; family Galagidae; genus Galago; species Galago senegalensis. Next base: position 77,272 of record CAUYTI010037654.1, on the reverse strand, counting down.
ACTATATTACTATAAAATTAAATTTGTTGCTTTTATGAAATATCTCATTTTTGTATGATTATATGCATACATTTTAAATTTCATTACTAATTGTTTTTTCCCATCACAAGTTATTGTAACAACATTATTTATGTCACATAACCAGAGTTTTGTCACTGCTGTTGAATTATTTTACGACAGAAGCGCATGCTGAAACTTTATTTCCCCAGAATAACATGTTACTTTTTGATAATTAAAAGTCTCCACTCAAAAATACAATTTTGTATTACAGAATCCTAAGGAAACATGTCCACGAGCATTTAAAAATGTTGTTTTGAAACAGTTCTGAGCTAGTACAAATATTGTAAGCTTTTATTTAAAGAATTCTTTACTTTTACCTGAAAGCATACCGGTCACTTTCCCCATTTGTTCTATTCGTTGACCATCACTCTGTGGGAGGAATTGTGATTGCCACTAAAGATACAAGAATGATAAAAACATTTCCCCTGATCTGAATAGGTTCAAAATAAAGTAGGAGATACAAACCAATAGACAAGTAGACAAATAATTATAACATTATACCATAGAGTAAGAATGAAGGCAATCACACAGTTTTATTGGGAGGGGGCAGAAGAGAATTGCCTCTGATTTGAGATTTGGGAAAGGTTTCATAAAGAATATGATATTCAAAGTAGGTATTCAAAGATTATTAGTAGTTTTCAGGCATGGATCCATAAATGCGTGAAAACCATATGCTTAAGAAACAGTAAGTTTGCTGTGGTTGAATAGGGTACAAGTCCAAGAGAAGCAAGAAATAAAGCTGGAGACCTGGGAAAATAAAAGGAGCAAGAATATGAAGAGCCTTTTATGCTTTCTTTAGGAAATTTTTTTTCTGTAGGACTTTGACTTACAGGCAATAATGATCAAGTAGAGTATCTGTATCACAATAAGATAGATTTGGCTTTAAAATGATCACTTTATGCAATCTCCATTAAAGCTCCACTGTTATACTTTAAAGATCTAGAAAAAATAATAATTATAAAAATTATATGGAATCAGAAAAAAACTCGAATAGCAAAGACATTACTCAGAAACAAAAACAAAGTAGGAGGAATTACATTCCCAGACCTCAGACTATACTATAAATCAATAGTGATCAAAACAGCATGGTACTGGCACAAAAACAGAGAGGTAGATATATAGAACAGAATAGAGAGCCAACAGATGAATCCAGCTACCTACCACTATCTGATCCTTGACAAGCCAATTAAAAATATTGAGTGGGGAAAAGATTCCCTATTTAACAAATGGTGCTGGGCTAACTGGATGGCAACCTGTAGAAGACTGAAACTAGACCCACACCTTTCACCATTAACTGATATAGACTCTGACTGGATTAAAGATTTAAACTTAAGACATGAAACTATGAAAATACTAGAAGAAAGTGTAGGGAAAACACTTGAAGAAATCAGTTTGGGAGAAAAATCTATGAGGCGGACCCCTCGGGCAATTGAAACAATGTCAAAAATTCACTTTTGGGACCTGATCAAACTAAAAAGTTTCTGCACAGCCAAGAATGCAGTAAATAAAGCTGGTAGACAGCCCTCAGAATGGGAGAAGATATTTGCTGGTTATGTCTCTGACAAAGGCTTAATAACCAGAATCCACAGAGAACTCAAACGTATTAGCCTGAAAAAAATAAGCGATCCCATCTCAGGGTAGGCAAGGGACTTGAAGAGAAATTTCTCTAAAGAAGAGAGGCACATGGCCTACAGACATATGAAAAAATGCTCTCCATCCTTAATCATCAGAGAAATGCAAATCAAAACTACTTTGAGGTACCACCTAACCCCAGTAAGATTAGCCCATATCACAAAATCCCAAAACCAGAGATGTTGATGTGGATGTGGACAAAAGGGAACACTTCTACTCTGCTAGTGGGAATGCAAATTAATTTGTTCCTTTTGGAAAGACATCTGGAGAACACTGAGAGAACTAAAAATAGACCTGCCATTTGATCCTGCAATTCCTTTATTAGGTATATATCCAAAAGACCAAAAATCAAATTACAACAAAGATATTTGTATCAGAATGTTTATTGCAGCCCAATTCATAATTGCTAGGTCATGGAAGAAGCCCAAATGTCCATTGACCCACGAATGGATCAATAAATTGTGGTACATGTACACCATGGAATACTATGCAACCCTAAAGAAGGATGGAGACTTTACCTCCTTCTTGTTTATATGGATGGAATTGGATGTTCTTCTTAGCAAAGTATCTCAAGAATGGAAGAAAAAGTATCCAATGTACACAGCCCTACTTTGAAACTAATTCATAGCTTTTATAGGAATGTCATAACTTAATTATAGCTTTGGAATATGGGAAGGGGGTGGGAGGAGGAGGCAAAGGGGGTGTATGGGGGAAGGGAGGGTGATTGGTGGGGTCACCTCTATGGTTTATCTTACAAGGGTACAAGTGAGTCTTTCTAAAAGCAGAGTATGAACATTTTAACTCAATAACTAAGAAAGTGACATGAAGGTTATGTTAACCAGTTTGATGAGAGTATTTCAAAATGTATGTGAAAACAGCACACTGTACCCCATGATTGCATTAATGTACACAGTTATGCTATAAGAAATTAAAAAAAAAGAATTCCCAGGCCTTAACCATAGAAAATTCAGATTTAATTGAACTAGTTTGGAACCCTGGCATTGTTTTTTCATTTGTTTTTAAAGTAGACAATTCTAATGTGCAGCCAGAGCTCAGAACCGCTGTGATAATGTTATCCACTTAATAACAGAGATAAAATCACTGGAATTTTGCCCTCTTCCCAGTTTCAGTTAAGCCCCTGCCAAGAAGTTTTATGACAGCATAGTCTTCCAGAAGTTTTTTGAAATTGTCTTCCTTCCCCAGGATGCTCTCAGTCGGGTCTGACTCCCCTTCCCGCTAAGCAATTCTCCACATTAGCGGCGCTCACTAGCATTTCTGGTTCACCTCTCTCCTTGCACACACACGAGAGGATGAAAATTTTCAACTCACTAGATGTCGGGTGTGGCCGTTTGATTTGCTTTGTCCTATGAAATATAAGCAAAAAAATCATACCTGTGTGTTCTGGACAAAAGCATGTAAGGGCTGATGTGTGGTTCTCCATCCTCTTTTCTCTGACACCACAAACCTAAAGCCTCATGTTGAGATGGTGGCCTCAAAAAATGGTGGCGTCATCTTTGAGCTCCATCCCTGAGACTGCAGTGAGCAGAGCCCTCCTGCCAACATGTATTGGACTCGTAGAGGACTCCAAAATAGACTTTTGTTTCCTTAAGCCACTGAGATGTAGCATTATTTGTAAGCTAACCTCTACCTTTCCCCATTTCCTCTAAAAAATAGCTCTTGTGCCCTCCCCCTCTACATTTCAACTCTGGGTCTACAGCAATGATCTCCAGTGTTAGTTGCACATCAGAATCACTCTCAGAGCTTTAAAAACATCTGGATGCCCAAGCTCTACCTCCCACTAATCAAATCAGAATTTCTCTGAATGGAAGCTGGCATTTGGTGTGTTTTTAAAACACCTGGGAGCAATTTTTTTGTGCTCCCGCCAGGGTTAAGGACAACTGTCGTGATAATGGAGCCGTGAGGGTGTTGCATTAGCCACTGGAAGGTGGTAAGCTTCTTGTCATGAGGACTTGCTGACTTGCTGTAGCACAGCAAAGTCTGCGTGAGGCCCCAACACTACAATATATTTTCTGCTTTTAACAGCTATTCCTGTTTGCACGGACTTTGAAGTGACTCAGTTTCCTCTCCGAATGAGAGACTGGCTCAAGAATATTCTCATGCAGCTTTATGAAGCTACCTCTGAACACACTGGGTATCTAAATGAGAAGCAGAGAAGTAAAGTAAGTTATCCACAGGTTAGCTTCTTAGGTGTCTGTCTAGAGCAGGGGTCCTCAAACTTTTTAAACAGGGGGCCAGTTCACTGTCCCTCAGACTGTTGGAGGGCCAGACTATGGGACCCGGGATGAGTCAGCTGCTAAGCAAGACAGGTAGCGGCAGCAAAAACACCCAGCAGGCCGGATTAATGTCCTCAGTGGGCTGCATGTGGCCCGCAGGCCGTAGTTTGAGGATGCCTGATCTATAGGGCCTGAGGACACAAGGCATTGGGCAGGGAACTTCCAGCCTCTACATATGGACAGAAACCCACTCTGCTTTCCTGCACCTGGGTAGCCCACCTGTTTAACAGAATAGTGTTGGTCACTATTCATGCCACAAGGTTTCAGATGCCACCAAACTACCCCATTCCTATCCAAAGGGCAGTGGTCTGAATAAAGCAAGCTAAACTGAGTGAAGTTAACATAAATTCAGCACTTATACAGGTCAGGTCCCAACATACTATTTAAATTTATACATTTTTATTTGTCTTTCGAGACCAGGCACAGATGGATGATAAAACGAAATGCATTACTCACACTATCAGTAATATATGAAGATTCAAAAGTACAGAATATTGATTCCAGAAGTTTCCAGAGGAAATTTATACATCAGATAATAACTCAGTTCATCCTGGGTGCCAGGAATCAATCTAAGAACTGGAGATAACAGCGACGAACCAAACAAAATCTCGGCCTTAATGAGTTTACATTCTAGGCGGAGATAGAGTCTAAACAAATAACTATGTGTGTGTGTGCTAGTGTATGTTTGTATGTATACACACACATATGCAAATATATATGCATACATGAGATTATATAAATATATTCAAATAAGCATTTATGCAAATAATCAAATCAGCAAATATACATTTACGATGTGGCAGGTGGGATGAAACATGCTATGAAGAAAAATAAGACAGGAAGACAGTACACATTCACTGAGTCTAACTTATAGGTTGTAAGTAGAGGAATGAGAAATGGAGAATTGCCACTGACCTTGACGGGAGCTATTTCAAGGGGGAGGAGAGAGGGTTTACTCTTCAAGTTAAGTTTAGTAAGTGACAATTCCATTACGCTTGTCTGATTGTCTGATAATCGTCTACCATCCTAATTCCAGGTCAAGAAAATTTATCTTGATGAAAAGAGACTCTTGGCTGGGGACCATCCCATTGACCTTCTCTTAAGGGACTTTAAGAAAAACTACCACATGTATGTGTATCCTGTGCATTGGCAGTTTAGCGAACTTGACCAGCACCCTATGGATAGGTAAATACCTTCCACATTAGTGGATCGTCTGTCTGACATAATCTAAGCAAAAGGAAGATTTAAACAGATTTAGGAAATTTCCCAGTTCCACTACAGACTACTAAAATGCCATACAAACATGGTTGGGTGTCCAAACACAAAGCTGCTTTTAAAACAGCATCTCCCAGCTTCCCACAGAGACCCCTTCAACTCTCATTCTTGAGCCTAAATTCTCAAGATAATCTGATTGGCCCAAGTGGAGTCAGGTGCCTACTATCTGGCAGGATCAGGCATGGCCAATGGTTAAGAACCAGTCTGTACAAACATAGTGGCTGGGGGTACCCCTGTAGATTTAGAGTGGAGGGGGGACAAGTTCCCAGTGAAGAGAGAAATTGACATCCCAAAAGCTGTCAACCTTAGCCACAAATAGTTTAATTCATTTGCAGCTTTTCATCAGTGTACCATTTATTTGGCATACACAGCAACCTCGTGGAAGAAAAAATGTCCTCAGGATCCTAGGAGTTAAATCTCACGTACAAGCTGCCCAGTTAACAGGCTGCCATTCATTTCATTGCAGGGTCCTGACACATTCTGAGCTGGCACCTCTGCGAGCATCTCTAGTGCCCATGGAACACTGCATAACCCGCTTCTTTGAGGAGTGTGACCCCAACAAAGACAAGCACATCACCTTGAAGGAGTGGGGCCACTGCTTTGGGATCAAAGAAGGTAAATTCATTAGTAGCCAAAGGAGAGGGCTGCCCGCCTCCCCAGGCAAGCCTTAGGTCCTGAAGGTCACATGGAGACGTGCTGCCGAAGTTCAAATTGAAAGCTAGAGACAGAAAGGTGGTAGCATCCCAGAAAGGACTCCCTGATACCTGTGCTGTCATTGGAAGGTCATTTCTTACTACATTTATGACATTCTATTCTCAAAGGGTAGCGAGGGTGAACACGCATTGGGGTCTCAGCAGTTAGCTAAGCCTATGAGGGCAACTTGAATCCAGACAGCTGTGACATCTCAAGAATCTTTATACCCTTCCTTAACCTGAGTCCTAGGTCAAACGTTTAAAAATCATACGTGGAGAGCAAAACCACAAGCGTGCTTCTGACATTGGAGGTGTCAGAGGGCCTCTTGGGACTCATCACCAACACGCCAAACACTGCCTATTACATCACAAGTTGTGCTGGGATATTATTCCTCTAACCCAAAACTGACCCAAGGCTGCTGTTGTCAGTGATGGGAGGGAAAATAAGATCAGAGAGCTTTTTCTTTATGCCTGCAGTAGAATTTAAATTTGAACATTTGTTTTGCTAGGTTATGTCTTAATCCACTTCCTTTTCTTTACCCAAATTAGAGTTGACTTTTATGAGCAAGTATTTTTTCTATAATTATGATACAAAAGATGTTTAAAACGTGAGCATTCACGTTTTTACCACAAAAAAAGTATGTGAGACAATGCATGTGTTATTTAGTTGAAATTAGCCATTCCACAATGTATATATGTTTCAAAGCATCATGCTAAACACAATAAATATATATAACTAGGTGGCACCTGTGGCTCAGTGAGTAGGGTGCGCGCTCCATATACCGAGGGCAGCGGGTTCAAACCCTGCCCCTGCCAAACTGCAACAAAAAAATAGCCAGTGTGTGGTGGGCACCTGTCGTCCCAGCTACTTGGGAGGCTGAGGCAAGAGAATCACCTAACCCCAAGAGCTGGAAGTTGCTGTGATGCCACGGCTCCCTACCAAGGGTGACAAAGTGAACTTCTGTCTCTAAAAAAAATAATAATAAATAAAAAATAAATATACATATAATTTTTATTTGTCAATTCAAATAAATTTTTAAAAAACAGCTCACAAAATGTAATTCAATAGTGAACATCAAATCTTCAAAACAGCAGTTTTATACAAATATCTAGGACATACATGTGGGATAAACACGCAGCTACACAGGAAAGTTAGTTCATCAAAGATCAGAATTTCCCAAAAGAAGTAATCTGCTCAACCTTTACTTCAAAAATATTCCTCATACATATGTATGATGCCTTGAAATTAGAAAAAGCTGAGAGTAAGACTATTAGTAAACAGGTGAGCAGGAAGGATTAGTCCTTTACCTCTACGATATTATTCTGTGCAATGAACACCAATGTTACAAACAAAGATTATTATTTTTATAAGCACCTAGTTCTGTCTAGAAGTAGTCTATTCTGTATAACAAATTACCCCAAAATTTAGCAGTTTAAAATCTCTCTCACAGGCCAGGCGCAGTGGCTCATACCTGTAATCCTAGAGCTCTGGGAGGCTGAGGTAGGTGGGCTGCTTGAGCTAAGGAGTTTGAGACCAGCCTGGGCAAGAGCGAAACACTGTCTCTAAAAGTAGAAAAACTAGCTGGGCATGGTGGCAGGTGCCTGTAGGTCCAACTTCTCAGCTGAGGCAGGAGGATCACTTGAGCACAAGAGTTTGAGGTTGCTGTGAACTATGATGCCACAGCACTCTACCCAGGGTGACAGAGTGAGACGCTGTCTCTAAATAAATAAATGTTAAAAAATAAAATAAAATCCCTCCCACAGTTCCAAGGGTCAGGAATCTGGGAGCAACAGACCTGGATGTTCTGACCTTGGGTCTCTCTATAGTCAAGCTGTCAGCCAGCCTGGCAGTAACCTGACAGCTTGACTAGAGCTGCAGGAGCAGCTTCTAAGCTCACTGGCACCCACAGGAGGTGGGGACCACAGGGAGCCGTCCTGGAAGCTGAATACCATGTACTGTTTAAGCACTGTTAGCCTTGACACAAATTAATAAGCTACTAAGTCCCAAACCCATACAAGTGATGTCAATTTTCTTACCAACATCCATTCCACACACTTGAGTGCTTATAAAATTCAGATATCCCTAAAATGGCTTACACTGTTTTTCCCAATTCCCATATTAAAAAGACCAAACAGACACAAGTATAGCTGCCCCTCCCCAACCCTCCCTGCGTCACCATTATCAAAAAGGGAAAAAAACCCAGCTGGACTAGGAATATTTATGCATGTTCTTTTGTTTGACATGTGATTTTAAAGAACAAATAAAAAGGCAAATTTGAACAGAGGCATTTATTTAAGAAAACCAGTTGCACTTGACTCTTCTTTTTGTGAAATTGTGGCAACTCTTCAGCGTGTGAGCTCACTCAGCTGTGCTGGGCAGTTAGTTGTCTGGGAGGAGCAGGAAGGGCTTAATGTCCAGTCATTTTCAAAACTACTAATGATCTTGTTTGTGTGCTGTGGTTTGGCCCGTCATTATGTTATTTGGAAGAAAGGAAAAAATTATCACATAATAAACCAATAAGGCAGATATAAAACATTCAGTCAGCACAAGTAAACAAGTTACTACTTTGAGATGTAGCTAGGGAAAACAAGACAAAACATCTCTATTTGTAAGTTACTCTTCTTTCCCTCAGGGTTGAGAAATTCACAGAATGAGAAGATAAACTGTAGCTAGTCTTTCCCTGAATTTTAACTGCCTGTGATCTGAACTAAACCTGCTCAAATGTTTCAACTCCGGCATTAACTATGTGAATAAGGACATGTCACTTATCCTTAGCAATAAGGTCAACAAAAAGAACATCTCTCATTTGAACAGCAGAAGATGAAGCGTATACGTCCAAATAGAAGTAAATTTATAAGCAATTACATTATTATCTCCACTTTACAAATGAAGCCAGTACTCAAAAGAAATGTGACAAAGTCCATAATCTCTCCCACTGTCTATGGCTAAGACAATTTGGGCAGGACAATTACCTGGTGCTATTACAGGACAGTAGGTTAGTATGCTTCAAATTAATCTGCTGCAAACATTTGTTCAACAATGATTGAATGGCGGGGGAGGGCGCAGTGGCAAGGAGTGGTCTTCTCTCTGCTAGAGGACGCCATCTTCTGCCAAAGGTGTACCAATGAGTTCTTTTACAAGCTCCTCAGTTGAAAACTCGATCTAATTGGCACTACACTTCTATTTATCTCTACTACATTTTAGCTCCCTTATAGATTAGCACACTTGGCACTTGTTGGCTGGGGCCCCCATTCGTGGTCCCCAACCCCGCATCTGAATTACTTGCACAGTTTTCTAAATGTGCATCCCATTGGACCACCCCGAAGTCTATATATTTGTAAAAGTTCATGAGCGATGTCGATACCCTTCCAAGGTTGAAGTCACCAATATACACGTACCGCCTTATTAGATGGTTGCTCTGATACCCCAGCATTGTTTATGCTACTGCTCTGGCTACTTTCTAAAAGTGTTGTTTTCTGTTTTTTTACAGAGGACATAGACGAAAACCTCCTGTTTTGAATTAAGATTTGAAAGTACTCAAACTTTCCAGCACCCTCCTCTGTTCTAACCACTTCAGAAACATAGGCACCTGTGACGCCTGTAGATTTATATTTAGCAAAGTATTTGCATGTATGAGAAGACAATGAGAGTAACTGCTTGATACCAACACATGCACCAGAGGAAATTTAGCACCACTTTGGAAATAAAACTTCTTCAGTAAAGTCAATATATGCAAAATACTCTACAGTGTGAACAGAAGTATAACTTACAGTAATTTCACTCTCTGCATCAACTTATGAGGTAATTACTCATTATAAAACTTGAAATTTTAATGCATTCCTTTGTTCATAATATCATGTGCATTTCAAGAAAGTAGTACTCTGCTCTTCTGTGGTTAACATGTATTATTTCAATATCTTAATAAAGAGTCCACAAAAATCCAAATGCCTAGGCAAGTCTATCTCCAGTTATTTATTTAAACAATCAAATCAGAAAGACCCTTCCAGAGCTCATACTTCACATCAAATTATAATTGTGCTTCCTAGACCCTAATTCCTAAAAAAAAAAAAAAAAAAAAAAAATACAGAGGTATGTGAGTATGGTTGAGGAAAAAGTGTGAGATGTTTGTTAGGGAAACAAATTCTCAGTTGTACAGTGATGGTTACTCATCAAAGAGCTTGGTCATTATGTAAGTTTAAACAGAAAAAAAGAACCCAAGTTTTGTCCAAGAATACGGGGAAAGGGGAGAGAGAGGGGGGAGGGGAGGATGGGTGAAGGGAGGAGGAGTGCAGGGATCACGCCTATGATTTATCTTATAAGGGTACATGTGAATCTTTCTTAATGTGGATTATAAATGTCTTAACACAACAACTATGAGAATGACATGAAGGCTATGTTGGCCAACTGGATGAAAGTATTTCAAATTGTATGTGGAAACAACACACTGTACCCCATGATAGTATTAATGTGCACAAACATGATTTAACAATAAAAATAATAAAAAATAATATGATTTTGGGAATGATAAGGTAACATCACTATAGATTATATAGGTATTCTGAGCATCATTTTTCATTCTAAATATGATAAAAATGAGGCTCAAGAAAGAAAGGTGATTTGCCTAAGTCATCTTGTTAGGAAGTGGTGAAGTCAGCATTCAACCATAATCTGTCCATTTATTATATATGAGAGTGATTTTAAGTATTCTCACCACAAAAAAATTTAAGTATGTGAGGTAATCCATATGTTAATTAGCTCAATTTAGCCATTCTACAATGTATATATATTTTTAAAACATCATGTTATATACCCTAAAATATGCAATTTTTGTTTCTCAATTGAAAGTTAATGAATTAGTTTTTAAAAAGAAACACACAAAAAAGAGAATTTGAACTCTACTTTGCTGGACTGGACTGTGTCTCACAATTGGCTGATGCCTCTCATCAGGGCTTACTGAGCAGATACCTTTCTAGTAAGCCCTGATCAGCATTTGTTAATGAAGCCAAGCTAGTCTTTCTCTCTTGGAATTCCAAGAATGACTCAAGGGAGAATTACTTTGGGGAGTGCATCTTCAGAGTGAATCAGAGGAAGGCTGCACATCTGCCCCAGCCCTTTACCCACCTGGTTCCTATGGCAGCCCTACAGACTATATATACCCTGTAAACCAGCATTGCTTTTCAGTGCTAGAAATGTTGCAGTACAATGATGTAGAATCTGACAAGTCTCAGTTTAAATATGGGCTATGCAATTGATCTGTGTGGTATGAACAAAACCACCTAATTCTCTTAAACTCTCTGAACCTCCTCATCTATTGCATGGCATATCAACCTTGTTTGTGATGGTTAATTATATTATGGGTTATGACTGGTGTAGAAACTGATAAGATTAGGTGGCTACTGTTGTGGTAATAGTTTAGTAACATGTATACCACAATAATGTGTGTGTGGCCATAGTAGGTATTTAATGTGTGGTAGTTATGGGGACACTAATAAATATTAAGAGCACTGATATTACAGTAGTTCCCCTTGTCCATGGTTTCCATTACCTGAAGTCAACCCTGGTACAAAAATATTATTCCTGGAGTCTGGGGGATTCTAGAAATAAATAATTCATAAGTTTTAAATCGTGTGCTATTCTGAGTAGTGTGATGAAATCTCACTATGTCCTGCTATGTACATGAATCATACCTGTGTCCAGCATATCCACACTGTATGTGCTACCTACCATTTAGTAACTGTCATGGTGTCACAGTGCTTTTGTTCAAGGCCAATAGTAGCCTAAGGTGACAACTCAAAGCCTATATCATGCACCTTACTTCATCTCATCATGTAGACATTTGACCACATCACATGATCCCAAGAAGAAGAGTGAGTACAGTACAAGCTATTGTGAGAGAGACCATATTGACATGGCTTTTATTAGAGTATGTTGTTATAATTTTCTATTTTATAATTAGTTACTGTTGTTAAGCTCCTATCCTACCTATTTTATAACTCAAACTTTGTCATGGGTATGAATGTTTTAGGTGAATACAGGGTTTAGCAGTATCTGTGGTTTCAGGGATCCTCTGGGGTCTTGGAACATATCCCTGTTTCAGGAAAATCCTGGGACAGTATAGAAAAAGAGACCCTCAACCTGAGAGGGAACTATGAGGCCAAAGAATGATTCGAACCAGACCAACTTGATGACTTAGGTGAGTTTATTAGAGGTTACATACTATGGTGCTTGCCCCAGGGGAAGCACAGGAATTCTGTGTTCTGCAGGGCCTTTTTACCTACAAAATCCAGGCTTCCCACCCTGTGGTGTTGCCTTAAATCTCTTCCTCCCTATTTAGTCGTTCAAAGCTTTTACATTGTATTTTTGCTTGTTCACAATGGAACACATCACCAAGGCACAGTAATATCATTGTAACAGCAGCTGTCATGGAACCCATGTTAAGTTAATGACATTGTAATTTCCCACTAGATAGGAATTTTAGTATTATACTTAGCTAAAATGTGCTATAGGACAACCCAAGCAGCTCTAAAACAGTCAGGGCAGTTTGAGCCAGCCGTCTAGGGACAAGAAAGAGCTGGATTAAGACATTTATACTCTATACATAGTAGATTTGCCATGTACCCTTGCAAAATGCACTTGGATATAAAACCAGCACATTGTGCCCCATAAATGCATTAATGTATACAGCTATTATTTAATAAAAAATAAATAAATAAGAAAGAAAGTGCTAGGCACTTACCCCACACACATCTGCAGCAGTTACCTTGGTAACTGTTTATTCTACTTTATAACAATTTTGCTGAACCCTCCAGGCTAGCCCGGTGCTTGTTAAATCATGGGAACCTGTATTTTTCCCTTACCTCTCCTGGATAAGGGGAGACAGTTATATCTGAGCCTTCTTTTACCCTATTAGGTGTAGGGCCTTGGAGAAGACGCCTAAGGATGTAAAAGGTGCACAAAAGTGTTTGGAAAGGAAAGAGCATATCTTAGTAGTATCATCACTGTGTCACATAGGGATGTAGCAGCTCAGCCACAGGATCACCCCCTCCTGTAGGTCTCAGTGGGAAGAAACTTCAGTCCCCAATGAAAACTTCAGAGGGATACCCAGCTCTCCAGCTACAAGCCCCAAATATCTTGGGGGCATTAAACTTTCTGGCTATATCTTTCACCTTCCCAGAGACATTGTGCTGCATTTACCAGCACAGACAGGGAATCCCCAGGGTTGGAATTCCACTCTCCAACTCCCTTCTCATACAAAGAAGACTCTTACATCTGCCAACTGGAAGCCCCTCCCTCCAGGGCTGCTCTGGGTCCTATACACTTAAAAGAGACAGGGTGTCTCCCTTGCAGAGCTAAGTGGATAAACTGCCTTCTGCTACACTGCATGTGATCAAGATAAAACAGGTGCATATGCTGCAGCAGGAGGGAAGGAGCTACCCAAGCAGAACAAGCAATTGTAGGTAGGACCAAGGAAGCTAGTGGGCAAGTTTATTTCACTAGCATCCCCAAGAATGGACAAAGGAGCCCCACCCTAGTGTTCTCTCCCCACTCACTGGGGAGGACAAAAGGGAAGACCTGCCTCTGCTGAGTGAGAGTCGACCCATCTCCAATACACTTTGATCACAGCCATTTCCAGACTTGTGCGCGTCCCTCTTGGGAGTGCCTTCCCACCTCTGCACAAAGAGTGTCATCCTCTCCCTTCTCCATCAGAGGCACAGAGACTGGAAAGGGGCAGAGAAACATTGCCAGGTGGAGAAAGTGGGGTGGATATGAATAGGGAGCTTGGCATGTGTGAGGGCTGTATATATAATAATTGCCCCTTTACTTCTGCTTTTGTGAGAGGCAGGAGGTGCAGGGGTCAAGAGCCTGTCAGGCTATGAAGCCAGAGACCCAAGTTTTAGTCTGGTCCTACCTTATTAGCTTGGGAGGTAGAGCAGACTCTGATCTTAAAACATAAAACACTACCACTCTGCATCGGTGGAGGGAGGGTGATTGGCGGGGTCACCTCTGTGGTTTATCCTACAAGGGTACAAGTGAATCTTTCTAAAAGCAGAGTATGAATGTCTTAATAACTAAGAAAATGACATGAAGGCTACGTTAACCAGTTTGATGAGAGTATTTCAAAATGTATATGAAAACACTACACTGTACCCTGTGATTGCATTAATGTACACAGCTATGATTTAATAGAAAATCTAAAAAAAAAAAAAACTAGCTCTCTGAAAGCAGCCTGCACAGCCCTACTTTATCTGGCCAGATGGACCCTTATTGTCTTTCCCCAGGCACTGACATAATCATGAGCCCAAGGTTTTGTCAAGCCCTAGATGTGTGCTATCTTTGTGCTAGATGGAGAGATCTAAAAGGGATATGGCCTCTGCCTTCAGCCTTTCAAGAAAGATAATAAACACATAAAATAAACAATGCTGGAGCAGGCAAGAATGGAGAGGGAAAAGCTAAGCTGGACCTTGAAGAGTGGGAAGTAAGGAGGCAGAATGCAGAGGCACAGCTGGCATAGTGGCAGGCATGGAGAAAGCCAGCTAGCTTGGAAGATCTGTGGCTCCAAGGCAGGAGACCCCAGCTGCCCAGACTAGCATACCTTTGGTGTGGTGGCTTAGTATCATGGCTCAGAAGTCTTAGTGAGATAACTAGAGAAATGCATAGACACAAAGATTGGTTAGATCCACTTAGGAGAATGGTCTCCAGTTTCATCCAGATTCACGTTTTTTAATAGCTGGAACAAACACCATATGTACTCACTATTAACTGGAACTAACTGATGGTCATCCATGAACCCAGAGGGAAGTAAAAGTCAGTGGAAATCAACAAGGAGAGAGGGGGATCGAAGGGGCAAAAACAAACCCAGTAAATACAGTGAACACTTTTTGGTTAAAAGGCACATGTATAGTCAGGACTCAAGTATTACAAAAGTCATCCATGTAATCTAAAACATGTATGCCCTCTTAATATGTCAAAATTTTTTAAAAGTTAGAACTAGATTGAGAAAGGTCTTGAATGCCTATCTAGGGAGATGTCATAAGGGCATAACTGCTGAGATAGTGGCTGCTAGTGGGTGATAGGGAGAGAAGATCAAGAGGGGTCCTCTGCAAGAGTCCAGGTCTGGGGTGTGGATTGGAGGAATGGAGGATGTGGTATTTGGGAAAAGGAGTCTGTGGGCACTTCTTTTTTCTTATCCCTGTCATCTCAGCTCCAGGGTTTGACATGTGCACTTCTGACCACTCCTTATCTCTTGAAAGTTTTCCCTCTCAATGTGCAAGACTGAGCTGCCCCAGTCTCCTCTTACTTTCACAAACCTTCCTTATACTGGACAAGGTTCATCCAATTATTGCTCTTTCCTAAAGGTAGAATACATGTCTGACACCATCTTCTTTTACCTATTCGGCCTCGGACAGCTTTTCCATCTTCCCCACCTCCACCATCATCTTGTGACAATCTGTTCCATGATCATGTTTTCAGTCTTGTCTTGTGGAACCTCAGATGCTCAAGAATACCACTGCACCTGCTCTCTCCACTCCTCTTTCCACCCAGCTCCCCGTGACATACACTGCTTCCACTTATTGAGCATTTTCTATAAATCAGGCATATTTTATGCAATATCCACTATGGAAATATTACTCCCACTTAGCAAATGAAGACCCTGCGACTCTGAGAGGCTAAGTGACTCAGGAGCAAGTGAAAAGACTACCAGGCTCATGTGTGCCTGACATGTGAGACTATCCTCTGTGTATTCTCTAAGGCTCTGGGCATATGTGTCTGGTTTCTGGGAAGAATCTCCTGCCAACACAATTCCACTCTGCTGTCTTACTCTGCTCAACCCTTACATTTGTGCTCAGACGCTGATGCAATCACAGGTTGCCATCCTAGTGGTCCTGGTACCACAGAACATCAGGCAGGGGTGGAAACTAACAGCCTCATATTATAAATGGGGCTCTGAAGCTTGGAGAGGGATATGGGGTTACTCAAGCCAGGACTAGCTCCCAGCCCTTTGGATTTCCCCATTCATTCCACTTCTACTAACTCTTTTTGTTTGCCTAGCATTTTATATTTTGCAAGATGTCTTGATATACAGCATCTCATATGCTCCTTGCCATAACCCTGTGCCATAGATGTTCTATCTCTACTTAACAGATGGGGAGACTGAGGCCAAGGGAGGTGAAAGGATTTGCCCAACATCACAGAGCTAAGTGACAACTGTAGAACACTCAGAAAAAGTTGAGTTAAAAATATGGTCATGGGTGGTAATTATAAGGATTCAACAGAAAATTCTACTTATATATGGTATGGGAAACAAAACCTAGGCAGGTCTCGAAGGTCTGGGAGGAGCCAGCCAGGAACCAGGGTCCATTTCTTGGGTTCTCAGGGCTGCGAAGTTCACTCCCCTCTGGTTCCCAGCATGTCTTTTATCATCTCTGTAAGACCTCCACTTTTCCTCTCACCTGTAGCTTCAGCACCCCTATGACTGTAGGTAGCCACCACACTAGTTCTGAGTTGATAATATCCTATACCCACAGTATCATAATTCTGCATCATAATTTTAAGTTCTTTTCTCACCCCATATTGGGACTATTGTGCATCCCTTACAGAATTTGGCGGTGGTGAGGGGTTGGCTGAGTCTCCTGCTACACACGTTGCTACTTAATGTCTTGTCTTCTTTATGAGAGTGGTCTCCAGGGGAGGCACTGTGGGCAGTCAGGTGTGCTATGCTATATTACAGGCACAAATCCAGATCTTTGGACATATTGCCCAGTGCCACGCTATTCTAGCTTCCTCTATCTTTTTGTCCAACTCAACAAAAGTTTGGTTTAATCTGCAGGTTGTTCTGCTGCTGTTGCATGTGTGGTGCAGGTTCTGTCAATCCCATCCTGCCTTCTCCAAAGCCAAGGACAGAGCAGGGAAGTCCCTAAAAGGCAGATCACCATGTGGAGCCCTGGCAAGGAAAACCACAGCTCTGTGACTGAGTTCATCCTCCTTGGCTTCTCCGATGAGACACAGGTCAGAATGACCCTGTTCGCCTTCTTCTTCCTCCTCTACCTCATCACCCTTCTGGGCAATGGACTCATTGTCACCTTGATATACCTGGACTCACACCTTCACACACCCATGTACTTCTTTCTCAGTATCCTCTCCTTGGTGGACATGAGCTATGTCACCACCACAGTGCCTCAGATGTTGGTTAACATGGTAAGTCCAGGGAGGACCATCTCCTGGGGAGCTTGTACTGCCCAGATGTTCATCTTTTTAGTACTGGGCATTGCTGAGTGTGTCCTCTATGCCATTATGGCCTATGACAGGTATGTTGCCATCTGCTTTCCCCTTCACTATACCCTTTTCATGAGCCACTCCATTTGTATCAAGATGGTCACAATGTGTTTGTCCATTAGCATGGCTGGGGCCCTGGTCTACACTGTCTTCACCATGCATCTGCCTTATTGTGGCCCCTACAAGATAAACCACTTCTTTTGTGAGGTCCCTGCTGTCTTGAAGTTGGCCTGTGCAGACACATCCCTCAATGACCACTTAGACTTCATCTTGGGTTTCATTCTGCTCTTGGTCCCACTCTCCCTCATCCTGGCCTCTTACATGTGCATATTTGCCTCCATCTTCAGAATCCGTTCATCCCAGGGGAGACTCAAGTCCTTTTCCACATGTGCTTCCCATATCACTGTGGTCATCATGTTCTATGGGCCAGCCATGATCATGTACATGAGGCCCAGCTCCTGGTATGACCCAGAGAGGGACAAGAAGCTGGCACTTTTCTACAATGTTGTCTCTGCCTTCCTCAATCCCATCATCTACAGCCTCAGGAACAAAGATGTAAATGTGGCCTTTCTGAAAGTACTTAGACACAGAGAGACATGCTAATGACCCATGATATTTCAGAGTTTTCCATAGTCACAGGCAGGATGAATGGGACTTACTTGATATGGTAAAGGAATAACAATTCTGGCCAGCCTGAGTTTTCCTGGGGCTCTGAGCAGCCAAGAGGGCATAACTATCCCTTAACTTAAGGTTCCTCCCCATTTCTATTTGTGGAAAAATTTTCAGCTGCCACCACCCAAAGACTCAGTTGGGTGTTGAAGGCAACAAATTTCTTTACAAATACTATGTTCATGGCAATTGTTTTATTGGCTTTCTCTCCTTACCTCTGGAAGTTTATGTCAGATCAACAGGATCACAGCCAAATATTTAATGCACGCTGTTTTTCTATGGTGCAAAGGAATTTGGACTGAAAATGACATAAACAATATAGGCAGATGATGGACAGATATAGTCTTGTGTTACTGATATTTAGCAAATAACATTTAGCATTGCTTTTTGCATTAGGTGCTATAAAATAATAGCTAGAATTATTTTAGTTCGTATACCTTCAGCAATATGGCTAATAATTGGTGTAGTCTGGGCTCAGCTTGTGAAACTCTAACCTGCTCAGTTTAAAATTTACAGTTTAAATCTCATTTTTATTTTAAGAAAACAAAAGTGCTCCTTATCTGATATGCTTGGGACCAGAAGTGTTTTAGAGTTTGACTTTTTTTTTTTTAATTTTGAAGCATTTGAATTGTTTATACTGGTTCAGCATCGCTAGTCTGAAAATCCAAAATCTGAAATACTCCAATGAACAATACTTTTGAGTGTCATGTTGGTGGTCCAAAAGG
This sequence comes from Galago senegalensis, assembly GCA_963575145.1. Classification (NCBI taxonomy): domain Eukaryota; kingdom Metazoa; phylum Chordata; class Mammalia; order Primates; family Galagidae; genus Galago; species Galago senegalensis. Next base: position 58,650 of record CAUYTI010037654.1, on the reverse strand, counting down.
TCAGATTTGGGAACATTTGGGGTTTTGGATATCCAGATTAGGGATGCTCAGCCTGCATGTATATTTCACAAAAGAAAGTATGTGTGCATATTGAGCACATCAATATATACATATATCTACATGCATATGTGAGTATAGATTGATAGAGATAGAGATAAACAAATAGAATACAGCAACAGAGATTACAGAAAATAACAAAGACTCCATTTTCTCCCATATAAAAGAAACTCTAGTTAATATTTTTCCACATTTCATCTGACTTTCTTTCTTTTTCAAAAAAAAGTACTAAATAATAACAGATAAAGTTGAAAGCCCTCATAATATTTCCAGATCCCCCGATTCAATCACCATTATATCTATGATTAATATATAGAATGATTCTTATATGTATTTAAATTGTTTTCAAGTAGTTTTTTAAAATATTTATTTCAAGTATTATTTAAATTGTTTTGATGGTAGCATGGTATCAGTATATCTCCAAAAAAAAATTTTTAACTCAACACCATGTTTATGATATCTATGTATTTGGTAACTATAGGTCCAACTCATTCTCTTTAACAAGCATCTGAGTACACAGTTCATTTATCTAATTCCCTACTGTTGAATATTTGTTCATTTCCAATATTTTTCACCATTTAAACAATTTTGCAATGAGTGTCTTTGGGCATTTCTACATATATGTCTTTTCCTGGGATTTATGCGTGGAAGTAGATTTTGCAAATTGTAGACTCGAAGAAATTTCATATTTAATTGACACTCTCAAGTTATTTTTCCAAGCAGTTATGCCAGCAGAGGACCCAAATACAGGTCCTCACCAACACTTGACAATTTTCATCAATCTCAGTAGCCTAACATTTCAATCCATCTTATAGATGGATATATATATATATATATGTTTTTATATATAAAATATTTAATTATATATATTTTTTCTATATATATATTTTCTATCAATATCTCTCTCTCTTATAGAAAGAGAGATATTGATAGAAATAGTAATAGGTAGAATATAACAACAGAGATTATAAAAAATAACCTAACAAAAACTCCATTTTCCTCCATATAAAAGAAACATTTGTTAATATTTTTCAGTATTTAGTCTGTCTTTCTTTTTTAAAAAAACGTTTTAAATAATAACAGATAACGTTGAGATGCCTTTTTAATATTTACAACTCCCTTGATCATTGTATCCATGAACAATATATAGAATTGTTCTTTTTCTTTTCTTTTTTTTTTTATTAAGTCAAATACACATAGATCATGAATACATTTATGCAATGCATCTGTGGGGTATAATGTGCTGATTTTTTTTATACAGTCTGACATGGTTACATTAAACCAATCATCATAGCTTTTGCCTCATTTACTTGATTATCGTGTTAAGACATTTATGTTCTACATTTGAGAATTTGACTTGTACCCTAGCAATATGCTCCATAGGTGTGGTCCTGTCTTTTACCCTCCCTCTATTAAACCTCCCCCCTCCCATCCATTCCTACTCCATTTCTCTCCTTCATCTTGGGCTATAGTTGTATTCTATCTTTCATAACGAAGTGTGAGTAAATATAAATAGGTTTCATAGAAGTACTGAATACATTAGATACTTTTTCCTTCATTCTCAAGATACTTTACTTAGGAGAATATGTTCCAGGTCCCTCCACATAAACATAAAAATGGTAAAGGCTCCACCTTTTTAAGGCTGCATAGTATTCCATGGTATACATATACCACAGTTTGTTGATCCGTTCATGGATTGATGGGCACTTGGGCTTCTTCCATGACTTGGCTATTACAAATTGAGCTGCAATAAATAATCTGTCAGAAATATGATGTTGAGTTAAATTTTTTTCAGAGTTATACTGATACCATGCTACCATGAAAAGTTTAAAGGCTACTTTAAATAAATGTTTTCAAAGAAAAAAATACTTGGAAACAATTTAAATTAAACAATTTAGTTGGAAACAAAGCATGGTATCATTATAACTCTGAAAAAAATTAATTCAACCTAATGTTTCTGACATCTGTGCATTTGGAAATTACAGGTCCAGCTCATTCTCTTTAACAACCATCTGAGTGCACCATGGATTCATTTATCTAATTCCCTGTTGTTGGATATATGTTAATTTCCAATTCTTCAATATTTAAATAATTTTACAGCAAATGTCTTTGAGCATTTGTACATGTATAGGTGTTTTTTCTAGGATTTATGTATGAAAGTAAATTTTTCAAATTATAGAATCAAAGAAATTTCAAATTTAATGATACTCCCAAATTATTTTTCCAAGCCATATGCCAATTATATACCTCTCATCCTCACTAACACTTGACATTGTTCATCGATCTCAAATAGCCTAACATTTCTATTCATCTCATAGATTAAAAGTGACAACATTATGTTTTGAGATTCCCTGGTTGCTAACGAGTTTAGTATCTTCTCATAAAATGGTTGTAGTATTGTGTAGCAGACAGAGAATACAAACAGTGCCCCATAAGCCTTCCTGATGCTGCCTGCCACTTACTAGCCCATGTATGGACTTCACAGAGGCTCATACACAGGATGCACTTGCTTCATTGTGAGTGAAATGTGCAATTCTGCTTTCTCCCTAGTGTGTAAATTTCCAGGGTCATCTTTATTCCACACAAGATTCCTCTGAAACTTACTCAGTGGGTTCTTGATGAACATTTGACGACTGAATGAACAGCAAATGAATGACGTGCAAATGAAACCACAAAGGTATTAAGAGATGCATCAGTATTATATTGCTGCATTAAAAATTACCCTAAAGTTTAGCATCTTAAAACAATACATGTTTAGTATCTCACACTTCTGAGACAGGAACCTGAGCAGGATTTAGCTAGGTTCTCCACCTCACGTTGTCTCCTGAGGCTGCAATCAGAGCAGGTGTCACAGGCATCTCAAAGTGCAACTTGGGAAGGATCTGCTTCCAAGCTCACTCATGAGATTGCCCATGTTCCTCATGGGCCATTGGCTCTGGACCAACAGTCTCAGTTCCTTGTCTGTTGACCAGAAGATGCTCTCATGTGGGTCTCCCCACAGGGTAGTCCACAATATGGGAACGTACTTCATCAGAGCAAGTGATTGAGAAGAGTCAGAGAGCGCTCAAGCAAGGTTGAAGTCAGTCTTCTACAGGCAGTCCCCGAGTTACAAACATCCTACTTACATACAACTCTCACTGACGACAAAGGATATTGCAGTAATAGGTAAATGTTCCTGTTCTGACTTATGTATGAATTCAACTTTAGAACAAACCTACCGAACCTGTCTCTTTCATAACCTGGGAACTGCCTATGTAACCAAACTTCAGAAGAGATGTCTAGGGGGCTTGGTGGCGATCACACCAAGGTGTGACTACCGGTAGGGGGAGATGGTGAGCATCTTAGAGCTCTGTCTGCCACATCAGGTTGCACAGATTAAGCTCAGAATGGGGATCTGACAGGAAATGGGGGGCAAGCCATCTCTATCCTCATACCTGGATGGCAATGAAGCTGTGGTATGTGCTGAGGTCCCTGAACGAAAACACACACTGCTGACCGCTGCATTCATTACCCATCCCCACAATAACCCTGTCTAGTCGGTTAAAGCACCTTCATTTTGTAGTTGGGGCAGGCACAGAGCTTTGCCCCGCAGCCAATAAGTGGCCAAAAAAAGAGTCAAATGCATCTGACTTCAGAGATTCTGTTCATTCCTCTGTACCGAATGCTTCACCAACAACCTGTCATTGCTATCCTTGGGCACCCCCCATGTCTTCTCCTCTTCCAAAGTTTGATATTTTTCAGAATGGCTGGCAAGGTTTATAGCTCAGCTCTCAGTTCTCCTGCTCAGGATTTGTGAGTGTTTAATAAGAAAATACATGTTGAGGGTATTGAATTATGAACAGAAACTATTTCTCCTAGGTTTTCCAGGACAGAAATGATTTGGATAATTGTATGATTTTAAATAAGGAATAAGGTATTTCATTACATGTATACTCAAATGAATTTAATTTACAAACTTCATAATATATTTAAAATATACTTCCTATTTTTAGGGTTTTTTAACACTTTGCCTTCATCCAGAAAGGAGTTTAAAAAGCTATTGATAATTTTCCATATAAATAAATTTTCTTATCAGACAAATAAACACTTGGTCAAGCTGTTGATCTGGTCTTTAGCCAAGAAATTGTTTCCCACCTTTATGGGATTGGAAAGGCACAGCCCTCAGGGAGAAAGTTGCATGGAAATGTGCTGTGGATGGGAGCTGCTGCCCATGGGGGTGGGGGATCAGGGGGGCACTGTGCAGCTCCAGGAAGCTTTGGAGACTGGAGATCTAGCTGGGAGTTCCTGACCCAGGGAAACCTAAATGGCCGTTTCCTTTGAATCCTGCCATCTCAGGATGCCAGGCCCCAGGGACAGCAGTGAACTCAGTGCTGTTCTTCATATGGGATGCTTGTTCACTTGTTCCCCCCATACTACTGACACATCCTCTTCATCAAGCCCTGTGATGGACACAAGAAACATCAACATAAAATGGTGGTGTCACTGCCCTCACACGACCTGGAGGGGGATGTTCACAGTCATCTTCTTTCCCTTCTCTGTATGTTGACACCTTCTGTTCCCCATACCTGGGTTGCCATTCCCTGTCCTCTCTCTCTCCCAAACTTCTATTCTCCTTTCAAGACCCAGCTCAGGGGGATTGGAGGGATCACTTCTGAGGTTTATCTTACAGGGGTACAAGTAAATCTTTCTAAGAGTAGAATGTGAATGCTCTAAAACAATAACTGAGAAAATGAAAAAAAAAAAAAGAGCAGAAGCAAAAAAAAAAATTGAGACTGTCCTGCCAAAAGCGGGACGTCTGGTCACCCTAAGGGGTGATTTGCATTGTTTGATTTGCATTTCCTTAATGGTTAGTGATCTTGAGCATATTTTTATGTGCTTATTGTTGACTTGTTTATCTTCTTTGAAGAAATGTCTATTTAAGTTCTTTCCCAATTTTTGAACTGAGTTATCTGGTTTTGTTGTTGAATTTTAGGTATTTTCTATATATTGTGGATATTAATCCCTTATCAGATATATGACTTCAAATATCTTCTCCCATTTTGTGGATTGCCTATTTCCTCTGTTAATGGAAGCTCTGATGCACAGTTTTGTTTATTTTTTAAAATTTTCATGAAGTACAATTCATCTGTTAAAAAGAAAATAAGCCTGTATTGATTAAAAAAAAAAAAAGACCCAGCTCAACTACTGCCTCTTCTGTAAGCTCTTTCTCCCATCTCACAGAGAAGAGTCAGTGATCATCCTCTGTGTCACTGCAGAATTTTGTGTGTGTCCTTCCTCAAGCCTGTAGGACACTTGCACCCATGTTCATCCCCACAACCTGTCAATAGGCTCCTCATGGACAGAGTCAGGGACCCAGTCTTGTTCATCTTTTGTCTCCAGTGACCACTAATGTCTGATACACCATTGGCACCTATGACTGTTTATAGAATCACCAGTTAGTAAAACCATGGCACAAACAGAGAGAAAAAGGACAAGCAATCCTAGAGGGTTGTCATGGGGCAGAGCTGGCAGGTGTACATGGGTATCAGAGAAGAGCTGAGCATATGACTTCAAAGGGAAACATACTCAGGTGACTTAACAGAAGGCCTCACAGATGAGGGGGCACTGAGTCAGGGTCTGAGGCACCTGTAATGGTCCAGGAGCATGCCACACAGGACATCCTGAAGTGAGGAAGCAGTGTGAGAGTGGGGGACATCTACAAGTGGTTCTAGTGACCTGCGTGCTATTAAATAACTGTGGGTGAGGGCAGGCATTTGCTTAGGAGGGGCCTAAACTGCCAGACAGAGGCTTTGAGATTGATGTCTGCAGGTGGAACCACTGAAGGTTTTTGAGCAGGGGACAAGGAAAATCAGAGTGTGGATCAGAAAAACAGCTGCAGCAGCCATATGGACACTTCTGGCCTACAGAGCTTGGTTCTCAGGCCCTGTCATCTGAGAAGGAAGATGGGGTTCACACTGACAGTGTCTGCATGTTCTGGGCTGGGTTGCCCAGGAGAGTATTCCAGGCTAGACTAGGGAAATGCTGGAAAAGAAACAGTCATCCTGAGGTGTGGGGGCTTCCTGGTGGGGCAGGCAAAGGCTTCCAGCCCTGAGGGCCTCAGAGGGACCCTCAGTTGGACATAACTGGACATGGATACCATCAAATTGTGAGGTCCCCTCAGCTGAAGAGGAAGTGCCCAACCTTCTGCATGTCCCCAGAAAGTAGGAGGAAGAGGGCACTTTATCCAGGGTGAGACTCAGGACTTCCAGCTCTGGCTTCCCAACACTCCAACCCCTGGGAGACAGGGCCCAGCCTGAGGACCTCCTACCCCAGAGCTGTAGCTCCTGGGCTCAGCTCCCATCAACAGCTTACCTGTGCCTGACCATGGCTCTAGGCTTCTGTCCATGCCCCACTCTCTCCTAGGGTAACATATCAACCAAGCTCCAAATATACTTCCAGTCCCCCTGGGTGTCCCTGGGCCATCTGTGAGCCAGTGTACTTCTCACGCTTAGAAAGGATGGAGCCTGAATATTATCTTGTCCTCCAGGCAAGACTGGGCTCCTGCTTTCTCTTTGGGCTTCCCTCTGCCTCACTGTGCATCCTTCACACAGTACTTCTGGCCCCTTCTCTCCTGCTCTACTCTCCATGAAGGGGAGACCTCACCAAGTGACCTGAAATGCCAAAACACACCCTAAAAGGACCAAGACAGCAGACTTCTGGGTAGTTTAAGACCTTTGTGGACACCATACTTTATAAGATACATATTAAAGTGTGCCTATGTTCCACAGTAAATATAAGTAACATGTCACTTGCTGTGTAACTATGTGAGAATTTAATGAGTTATAGTTGACCAAGTGATACAAACATTACAGTTAATAGTCGTTTCAACACCAATTAATTTTTATTATGCAGGATCACTGTTTTTTTAATTGTCCTTTAGTAGGAAGCAGAGAATGCCCAGTTGTGAGCCTATAATCCTTATCTCAGGTGTCAGACATGTCTGTCCACTAATGAATTCAAGGACTCTAGACACTCTGCCTATAGCACTGAACAGATTAAACAGCCCTGGGGACACTACTTGGCAGTGGGAAAGGACAATTTCATGCCCTTTCTCACCCTAGATCTCCCAGGGTGCCTCATTATTTTTATTTTCCTGGGGAAAGAGGAGCAGCTGAGGAGAGTCCTGCCCTGGGCCCTATCTAAACCAGCAGGTATCCCCACCAGCCCAGCTGAGCCTGAATCCAGGAAATGGCATGGCCTAAGGTCCTCTGAGAATGGGACCCTATGTGTGGGAGCCTAGGACTTCCTCCCTCAGCTGATGCCTAGAGAAATTGTCCTGGTCAGGCCCTAGAGACCTGAGTGGCCCCCTGAGGCTGAGAATGCTCTGCCCATATCCCCTCCCATGCAGGTTATAAGTTGAGGACAGCCTTGTCCCCAAGCATGCATGGAGAAGTGAAGCCGCTGGCTGCCCCTATGTCCCCAGCCCTGCTGACTGAGGGTCTGTAGGAGCCCTGCTGTCTGAGGGTCTATGGGAGCCCAGCCTAGTCTGCAGTTCCTGCTGGCTGTTCCAGTCTCTCTGCCCGCCTCTTCCCATATCTACGTGAGTGGGAACATGGCTTCCTGTACCTGTTTCCCTTCCTTTCTCTCCATCCACTTTTTTCTCTTTCTCTGGGCCTATTACTATCTCTCTGTCCCTCTCTCTTTCTTGCTTTCCATCTCCTTCCGTCTGTCTCTCTCTGCCTCTGTTTCTGTTGGCTGTCTCTCCCTTCTCTTTATCTCTGGTTCTGAAGTTCTCTGCCTGGGCCTTCAACTTGCTCTGTTTGCCTTTCTTTCTCTTTCTGTCTCTTTGCCTCTGGATTTTCCCTCACCTCAGTCCCTCTCCAGCTGTCCCTTATCACCCCTCACCCTCTCTGACTCATGCAACCTTCCCCTTGCATCACTGCTCTGGGTCTCTCACTGGAGCTCTGCAGCTGCCCTCACACCCCAGCCCCCCACTCTACTGGCTCCCTGGACTCAGTCTCCCATATGTCTGCCTCTTCCCACCTTCACTGGCAGGTCAGTCCAGCTCTCTCTGACCCCAACTAGTATCTGCCTGCCCCTTGCTGGGCCTCTACGCTTTCACAGCTCCTCATCCTCCATCCTGTGTGGCTCTCACAGGCCTCACACCTCACGTTGCAGACATGCTTCCCTCTCCCCACTCCCTCTGCCTCGTTCCCCTCTTGTTTCCTCTTGTTTGGCCCCTCCGGCAGTCTCCCATGGATCTCCATGTCTCATAACTTTTCACTTTAGCATTTCCCCTCTTCTGACATGGAGAGAAGAATAAATATCCATCACCTGCCTCCCTATGCTGAGCTGAGATGCATGGAAAGCTCCCAGCATCTCTTCACCCCCTACCCCTACCCCATGCCCTCAGGTTCTGTTCTCTGCACCACTCTCTCCTCCTGTCTTCCTGTGTGTCTTTCTCTTCCTTCTGAAGCATCACCACTTTTTTTGTATCATTGTCTGATTTTCTTGTTGCTTCCTAGTTTTATCTGTTTCTCTGGGCCACTCTTGGTCCTGTAGGACTGTACTCAGAGTGGGAGTTGTGTGTGTTGAGAGTGTGAGTTGGTGTGTGTGAGTGTGTGTATATGTGTGTGCACCTGCACATAGTAGGGGAAAGGGCTGGAGAGTAGGGTCAAGAAAACATATCTTGAGAATCTCCCAGAACCAAGTATTACTGCAATCAACCTCCTGTTTTTATAGATAAGGAACAATTACCTGCTTAGAATCATGGCTAGTTGGTAACTGGCAAAAATGAATATTCAAAACTAGCTATCTTGACTGTTTTGAGTATCAAGACACCTAGTCTATGCTGCAGAAGAGATATGAGAGAAGGAGAGAAATATAAGGTTCCCGAGTGAAAAAGCAAAGTATTTTTTTTCTAGTTTCCGTTATATCCTGACAAGGCACCAAGGCTGCCAACCCTAAACACAAGACATAGCCAATCTGGGGGCCAGAGGCGCACCCTCTACCAGGACCTTGGCCCACACAGTCCATTTCTGTCTTCTCGTTGACAACAGGTCATCATCAAACCTGTCCATAACAGGGTCAGAACCTGAGGCTCAGAGAGGCCAAGCAACTGGCCCTGAGACACAAAGCAGCCCCCACCAAGGAAAGTGAAAGTAGAAACCAGTCCCCAGGCTCTGCTCTGGACAAAGACACAAATTCATCAAAGGGCAAAGAATCTTGTGGGGTAAAGAGACTTGTCACCCACTTCTCTGCTTCCTCTGCCCACAATCTACAGGCATAAGCTGAGGTAAGGACTGGGAAGCCTCTAATCAGTACAGCCCTTGCTCATGGACCCCTATCTCAGGAGCTGATGAGATCAGCTGATGAGATCAGCTGAGGAGCAGCATCTGGATTCTCTGTCCCTAGGTTCCTTGGCTCATTTGCGAGTAGCACTTGTTACTCCAAGAGCCCAGACTGGAGGTCAACCCACTTGGGGGCTTGCCCTACTCAGACACTTTCAGCCTGTGTAGCCTCAAGCCAGCTGCTTTCCCTCTCTGGGCTTTGGTAAAATGAGAGGTTTATACTAATGGTTATCAAACTGAGTCTTTCACTCATGAGAGGAGCCACAGGAACCACATGTATCTAGGTGAAGGTGAGTAGTGTGGGTTCCAAGCTCCTGCAAAAGTGTGCCTGTAACAAAAAGAATTCAAGGGCTTGGAAATGGTTTAAAATGTAAAACTCTGAAACTGTAGGTAATGAAACTTCTACATCATTACTCTCCCAGTTGGCTGCTCACTAAGAAAAGAACTTAGTGTCCAGGAGCAGCCAGTGTCCAGGACAGGGTCCCTCAGCTGTGTACACTTCCCTGCCTGTTTCAGCCTGGAGTAGCTTCCCTAGAGGACATTTGCCCACAGTCCAGCTGAAGAATCTAGGGAGGGGTGGGACTGTGGGGGTTCTGGCACCCTTTGTCCTGTCTACAACATACCTCCTGGCCCCAGATCTAGGCATTAATAGAAAAAATGTGAAATACTTTTCCTAGAGGAGCCATTATTGATAATTCATCACCCTCATTTACAGCTGACATCATGACAGCCAAGGAAGTTGGGTGACTTGCCCAAATTGCACAGCAAACTAGTGAGCCAACAAGGAGAACTCACTCATACAGGACATGCTGAGAGCCATAAACAGAAGTGTGGTTTGGGCTCAAATTTAATCACATGCACATTCAGAATGCTAGTCTCTTTGATTATCAGTGATGATACAGGACCTTCCCACTCTAGATGGATGGCAGGCAGGGGCAGGTCAAAGGGTGGAATGCAAGCTGGGGGTGGAGGGCAGTCTTGTTCTGTTCCTGAGCCCATCTGCTCTCAGACCCACAGCCGGGCTGAGGGCCTTCTATAAAGGAGTCCATGGGAACATTTGAGAGCAGTCTTGGGGCTTTCTTTGCCTTTCTTTCTACCCATCCTAGTGCCTGTCTGCTTCCTCCTCTCCTCAGGTGGAGCTCTCTGTGTCTCATGGTGGTTCAGGAGACAGAGAAGTATCTCTGCTGGTTTTTTTCCACCCCCTGGGCTGGCTCAGCAGACACTGACAGTCCCTCCTGTGTTTCCAGCATTTCTTCATCACTTGATTCACTGCTATGAACCCAAGGTTCTTTAACAACCACCTCCCAACCACTCTGTAGGGTTCTCACATTACAGAGGAGGCTGCTAAGGTTCAGAGGGATGAAGTAATATGAATGGATTACAGGGCAAGAACAACAGTGCCACCCTCACAGGCCAAGCTGAGCTGACTCCAAATCCAGGATCTTTCTACCTCCCCACACTGCCTAATGCTACAATGGCCTGAGGTCAGCCTAATATTTCCTTAATTTTCTAGCCCTACCAACCCCAGGAACCCAGAATCAAATCTGCCACTTGCTCTCTCTCTGTCTTTCTCTCTCTTTTTACAATCACCGCCTTCCCCTCTGTGAACTGCTCTACACTCCTCCTGGATAGAGGGTGATGATGGATTACTGTTGGTCTCCTCACCTAACATCTCTACATTCATGGAGTCAACATAAGTTTCCCCACCCCCATTCTGTTTCCTCCCAGATAATCTCCCATCCCAAACACTTCCACATTAATAATAAATGCATGCACATTAAGTTGCACCAAGAACAGCTCAGTGGAGGGTAGGTGAGGACTGCAGAGGAGTTCCCCATCCCACCTTCCCCCAAGCCCCTCCAGGAGTCCATTGTCTGCTCCATCTCTGAACTTCCTCTCTCAGACCTGCCCTTTTACCTAATTACTGTAAGTTAAAATACTAATTTCCCATGTACTTCATCTTCAAAGTATAACCAGACCTTATTCCTTGCACAAAAGTTCATATTTATTGTGGAAAATTCAGAAAGTCCAGAGAATTTAATGAACAAATACTACTTATAAATTAGAAATGACTATTATAAAAAATCTGACATATTTCTTTTTTTCTTTTTTTTTATTAGATCATAATTGTGTACATTAATTCTCTCATAGGATACAGTGTGTTACTTCTATATGCAGTACGGAAAACTCTCATCCAGGTGGCCAACATAGCCATCATGTCTTTCTCATAATTGTTATGCTGAGACATTTATATTCAACATTTAGACAAATTCACCTGTACCCAAATAGAATAAACTATGGGCATGATCCCCACAATATCAGCACAAGAGTTGGGACTCTGCCTAAATCATCATTTGTCTCTGTTACTTAACCTACTTTTGATATAGAATACTTAATATTTTTAATTCAATTCTTTTGCTTTTTCCCCCCTCTTTCTACAATGACAGATTCCCCTGGAAGGGAGTATTTTCTTTTTTTTTTTAACTGATAGCAGTTTGGCTACTAATAGCTAGGGTAACACTACTATAACAGATAAACTTCCGAATCTCAGTGGCATAACAAAATATTAATACAAGATCCTTTCACACTGGGAAATGTTCATTGCCAATCAGCCCTAGTAGATAACCTGTCTCCTAGGTAGTAATTCAAAAATCCCCTTCTTGCACTTGATATTTTTCAAGTGTCTTTAGCTCACAGTAATCATACCAAATTGGCATATTTTGGGGTGGCATAGCATATTCTCTCCAGAGCCCCCCTAAAGGGTCTCAAATAGTTCACTGAATGGGCTTTAGAAATAGCACTTCTGCCTCTGTCTGTCCTATTGTCCAGGACCTGGTCACACTGACCTGGTGGCACTGAAGTTGCATTTGTGTGCACTGATGGGCATCCAGCCAATTTCTCCACAGTATACAATTAATTTCTGTAATTTTTATCTCTACTTGCGTTGCATTATTTTTCTTAGGAAGACTTTGAGGACCATCCATTCTCACCTACACACTTCGTGTTCTCAGAATTGATTTATTCTTTCCCATTTATGTGTCACCTGCCTTTAGTTTGTTAGTTTTCCCCAAAGACATGGCTTATGGCATACCTTCAGCCCTACACAAAATTTAGTGTCCTGTCAGTGAAGTTCTTCAGATTTTCTAAACTGAAATAATAATCTCTACCTAGCTCCATCACCCCCTATACCTTAACCCAATTTAATTTTGTATCATAGTGATCTTCATTAAATAAATTGGATCCTTATTGATACAGCAATTCATTTTCTTTAACTGCCTCTTTCTCTCACTATAATGTATATACCAGGAACATGTCATGTCCTTTTGACATTTAAATAGTCTCAGGTCTAAAAAACAGTATAATATCTGGTACTCATTAAGTATGTTAAGAATCAAATATTGTCCCTTTTGTAGCATAAGCCTAATAAGATAATTGAGACAAATTCTAAAAAAAATGCTTGATTAAACATCTATATCTACAGTTGAAATCACATTGATAGTTATGATTCAAATTTTAGAGGCTCTGTGCCTATGGCTCAGGTGGCTACGGCACCAGCCACATATACCTGAGCTGGTGGGTTCGAATCCAGCCTGGGCCCACCAAACAACAATGACGACTGCAACCAAAAAATAGCTGGGTGTTGTGGCAGGTGCCTGTAATCCCAGCTACTTGGGAGGTGGAAGCAGGAGAATCGCTTGAGCCCAAGGTTGCTGTGGGCTGTGATGCCACAGCACTCTACCCAGGGTGACAGCTTTGAGGCTCTATTTCAAAGAAAAAAATACAATTTTATAATATGAAAAGTAAATGCCATAGAATCACGTAGCTGAAAGAGTCTAGGAATCACAATTCCTCCCCAACTAGGCACAGCCACATTTTGAATACGATTGAAAATAGAAATGAGAATCATCGTTCCAAAAACATCCCTTAAGTAACTTCAGGAAAACCAGATGAGGATTACAATGACCTTCACTTTACAAAAGTATTTTTCAAATCCTGCCACATTAAGCCTCATAATTCCTTGAGTTGTAGGAGTAAAAATTGGGCAAATACGTTTGAAAAATAGTTTCTCATCTTCTTTACCTGACAATAATATATATTTGAATATCTTTGCAAAATTATTCTTATACTAGATTATTAAACTGGACAATTCCTTTAGTTTAGATCAATTATACTAGATTATTCATTGACAATCTTGGTAAAACTTTTGTATTGATATTGAGAACAGAAGTTTTATTTAAAATAAAAGTGCTCTGGGTTTAATTTCAAGCATGCAGCCCACTAGTTATCTGATGGCATATAATTGATTAACATAATAGATCCTAGCCCCTGTAATAGCACTAACTTTAACAATTTACTGTGAAGACTGGATAATATATAAAAAGTGAGACAGACCATATCCACAAGGAAAATCAACCTTCTTTTTCTCCTTCATATTTTTAGCAATGGTCATAAAAAATTCTAATCATGAAGGAGATGTTCCTTTTCAATTTCCCTAACTGATTTTTCTCTTCTCATAATATTTTGCTTTGTATATTTTTGAAATAACACTGCAATAAACTTCAAAAAATGATGGAAAAATACAAGATAAAATCATAGCTACAAGAGATTTTCGCTGTGCTCCCAACTGCCAAGTCATCAGGACATTAATATTCTAAATAATTACTTTTTATTTTCAATTTTCTGTTGCCTATTTTAAAAACGCAAGTGAGGCTTTTCACAAAAACCTACTTTTCAAGTCTATTAGTCTATAGAGACAGAGATGAGATAAAGCTTTAATTTGCTTCCTCCGGGGCAGATTAAATTGGTTCACTTTATTTTTTATTTCATTATCGACACCTTTTGTGAAACGTAAGTATTATTTTTTAATGCAAATCCCAAGACGTGAAGAATTCTTGTTTGAATTTACACTGAAGTCTTCCCAAAGAAATAATAATTATAGTCCTGAAGATTGTAATTATTTTCTGGAACTGGCGTAGCTTTAACCCTTGCCAGGATTTTGAATTCTGAAAAAAGAGACTAACAACTACATTTTCTCCTCAAATATGTGCGTACCTTACCTAGTAACTTCAGCAGTTAAGCTGAACAGCAGCAACAAACCATAAAATAGCAAAGATGATATAAAGCCTCAAATGTGTTCTACTTGTACATACACAAAGGAAGACAGAAATGGGTGGGCATAGTGTCTTTTGAATCGGGCTAAAAATAGGGGGAATATTGTCCTGTGCTGTTTCTGTGTCAGAGTGAGCTCAGGAGAGAATATCAGATGAAATCATGCTTGGGAAATTGAATGTGAGTGGAATGTTAACAATCCTCCACTCCTGCCCCCGGGGAAGCAGTTCCATCACACTGAGGAGAAATTATTCATAGGAGGAAGTTTAGCCAATGCAGTGGTACATTCACATGTAAAGTGAAAGGCACTGTAAAGCCTAAAGTTGACTTTAATTTTGTTAATTTTTGACTGACATATGTTAATTGACTCTTAACCTTCTTATTATGAAAAGAATAGACATTCGATCACTCTTATTTCTAAACACACTGATTACTCTCTTTCCCATTTGTGTTATCAAAGAGTTTCTGGGATAATACAAATCAAAAAACATTTGAAAAATCGTAGGCAGAGAAGATGAGTCATGGTCACATATAACTATGATGTATGGTATAAAATAATACCGCCAAAAGCTCAAAAACAAAGTAATGTCTTATAGATTTAGAAGAGCAAGTGATTGGATGCTCAGATTATTTTGAGTGAATCTGTGGAGTCAAGTGACCAGTGAGCTGGGCTGTGAGACGTGGGATCTGATTGGCAGAGACAAAGGAATGTGAGAAGCAGGAAAACATACAGCGTTATTTTCAAGAAAATCCTCCACTTTTATACACGTTATGTTTCTGAAAATCTACATGAAAACCAAATGTATAAAATTTGAAGAAGACATATTTTAAGAAGGAACTGTTGCTAGAATCTTTGTATATGGGCTTGTGTGTGTGTACATAGAGTATATACACATGCCACAGTTCCCATCTTATTTAATAAACTGTTTCAGAAATATTGAATGACTTGACCAAGCTTAACCAGGACTTGGATCAGAAACATGTTAATGGGTCAGCCTCCCAGGAATCCTTTGTTAACCCCCACAGGAGGGGAACAATCTTCTCTGTTTACCAGCTGGATGCCCACATGGCCCAGACATTCTGAGGATCACTCTCTTAAAGAGGTAGCCCCTTCTCTCTCTCCCATCTCCCTCCCCTAGAAATGGGGTAACTTCCCTGCCTGAAGCCCAGAGCCTGACCTGGGTACTGCTGGGGTGCGGGAGAAAGATAGAAGATGGTGGAACTAGGATAGGATAGGGAGGAGAGAAAAGAAGAGAGGGAAAGCAAAAAGAAATATGGGGAGTTAAATTGCCTCAGATTGGAGTTCACTTCTTCCTGTCAATGTCAAGGCAAACTATTCTTGCCCTTGATATTGAATAATTACAAACAAATCATGATGGAGAGAGTGTGTGCATTACAGTGTAGTTTCTTTATCTGTGCTATACCATAGAGGGCAATCTGGCTGGTTCCTGGAAGAATTTGATTTATAGATAAGTTTAGATTGTCATGAGCAATTAGATAACGCAGATAGATTATCTAGACAGATTAGCTACATAAATTAGATAGCAAGGTAGATAAAAAAAAAACGGGTTAGATAGTAGATTTGATGGTCAGATTAGGGACAGAGATATTAGGTAAATATTTCATGTCCAGCGAGTACTTATTGCCAATCCTCTCTCTGTAATCTCTGTAATATGTATACTGGTTACTGGAGTAGACTGTTACTTTTTGTTACCCTTCAAAACACTTGTGTTTGGGACCACTGGTCTAAACACATTAATATTACACCAAAAATTCCTAAACTAGTTTTCTGTTTTAAATTTTTGGATTACTAACTTCAAATCAATTTTTTCTCTTTTGTTTTCATTTTAGTTTCCTTTAGTAAAACAAGTCTCACCCAGAGAGCTCCGTCAAGCTATATATGCTTTTGCCTAGTTAGTGCAATCTTCATTCTGTTGTGCTCTGAAAAATAATTTGGAGATTCAGTTTAAAATACATTCTAGAGTTTTTTAAAAAGTGAAAAAACAAAAAGCTCTAAGATACAGGCATTCTGACCGATGGAGCTGATAAAGATAAGTAGGCTTTTATTATTTTTTTTAAATAAAAACAACTTGAAATCACTATTGGACATCTGATTTAACAAAAAGACTGGTTTTAACTTGAGAAATGTCTAAACTCCTTTTCGCTATTCATGTGAAAAAGTATGAAAGTCAAGGATGACTTTTTGATCAACTTAGCATAATTGTAGAATGGGGACCCCAAGCTGGAAGAATGGGGTGGATGCAAGCTCATGCGACTTAGGTGTCAGGCTGAGGCCTTTTCAATAAGCAACAAAATGCAGAGGAAAGTCCAAGATTGGCACAGATGCGATGCTTTCAGTGTGGCAACCACTTCCTTTCTGCTTCTCTAAGCATCAAAAGAAAGAAGTGAAATGGATGTCATCATCTCAGTTTGCAACGGGACAATGACAGAAATGTTAAGGACTATAACTAGAGATGCACAACTAAAAAGTGGCTGAATCAGGATTTTTTCTAAGATGTATTTGTCTCCAAATCTTAGAATTTTTTAACATTGGTAAAACTTAGACTCCTAGGACCCAGTTCCTATCCCTGTACCGGAGTCATGTGGACTGGCACTCACACATCCTCACTGTCTTAGATTTAATTGGCCCACACACTTCTTCTTTAACTCTGATTTGATATATTATAAGCATTTATACCCATGCAATCCACTAACTTCTTTCTGTACCTGATACCAATAAGGGATGCAGAGTCTTCAAACATAACGGGGAAGTGTGTTTCGTTTATATTGACTGATCTTAAGTAATGAATTCTAGAATCTTTCATCTTTATCTATTGCCTATCACTATGTTTAACGTTTTATTTTCAATTTTTTCTACTCTTCATTAGTGTGCTGCATATTTTGAATAATAGACTCCATATTCTCCATATTGATTATGCTTGTGGGTTTTAGGGCTGGTCCTAAAAAAAATATGAATCAATATCTTCCACTCCATTTTCCACTCCATCGTGATTTGGCTATTTACACTTCAGTACAAACAGCCAGAGGCTGGTTATAAATCATTCTTCCTATCTCTCTGCGGATAGAGGGCAACCAGTTGGTAGATTTCCCCAAGGGAAAGGAAGCAGGGCAACTATGGGTCACGATATGCATTCCAACTACAAGGGCTTGCAGCTGGAATGTGCCTGCATTTTACTGAACAGAAGGAAGCATCCACAGAGAGCGATTTTTGAAGATGCAATTTGGTTTTAAATGCATCCATGCATTCCTGTTTAGAGACTTTAAATTAAATCATCAAAGTTGACATAGATATCTTACTAATGGCATTGAGATCATCAGCACTTGAGTGTCTAAAGAATAGGCCAAGAAAATTAAAGCAAAGAAGCAATGTATGTAATTGTAATTATGTGCGACTATGATTAAACAAGCCTCTCACATCTCACTTGCTGACAACGTCTTACTCATCCTCTATGAAGGCAAGATGTAATAATGATAAATAACTATTCCATAAATTACAAGTGTTAATAAACATGCCAACTGAATGCATTGTGCTTCAGATATGATATATCTTAAAATTGAATAGTTTCTAATTTTTCTAGGTACTTAGACATCACCATGACAAGGACTAATTTTTATAGACAGAATTAACTTTGGTCTTCCATAATTCTTTCCTGGTCCTACCTAAAACACACAACTTTGAGGATTAGGAGTATAATCTGTTTTTGAGTTACATTTTCTTGTAACTTCTTTCCCACTGAGGAAAGAACTATACTCACAACCTTGATCTTAAAATAATCATGTTATGAATAATCTATCCCGACTATGGAATTTGTTATAA
The DNA here is from genome assembly GCA_963575145.1 of Galago senegalensis. Classification (NCBI taxonomy): domain Eukaryota; kingdom Metazoa; phylum Chordata; class Mammalia; order Primates; family Galagidae; genus Galago; species Galago senegalensis. Next base: position 40,317 of record CAUYTI010037654.1, on the reverse strand, counting down.
TAGAAATACACTGCGTGTATCTATCATTTGCTAAATAATCAACCTTTGCTAAGGTATTTCAGAATGCTAAATTCATGAAGAAAATGGATAAAAATACAGTATACACAGAGGTGAAGAATATGGTAAACTGATTCTAATTACTTTGATTAGAATTTCTGTTCTTATGCTATCTAAAGTAAGCTTGAATGATTTTTTTATTCCCTAAGTATAAGGCAAGTTATTTTAGAAATGAAGATCCAATTTCTGCCTACCTAAATACACAGCTGTCCAGATTAAACATATAAATATACAAAACTTGGCACTGGCACACAGTTAGTGCTCAATAAAGGCTCTGCCGCCACATTATGTCTGTACAGAATTAAACTCAAAATAACAGTGGGCCTTTATTTTTCTGTTTGGGTTAGATAGGATTTATTTTCGTATTTAATGAATGATTTTCACCGTCAAAGGCTATCATGGGGATGCTTAGTATCAAAGGTCCCCAGACTGTTGTCTTTCTCAAAGGCAGATGGTAAATCTGTCAGCGGTATCACTCAGAACAACAACCCAGATGCTGTAGAGCTCTGCCTGCGAAGCTGCCCCTCCCACAAAGAGAACCACTGGGCAAGAGGCCAAAGGAAGGTCCCCAAGGCAATTAGATGCTTCTGAATTCAACTCTGAATCTCTGGGAAATCGTATGAATGCAGTTGGCTTGAACATAACACAATTTAATGTACAGAGCATGCTCCCCATTTATAATCAAGTCAGACTTTCATCTTTTGACCTAGTTGCATTCTAACAAGAAATTTATATAATCTTTATTGTTTATAGAAGAAAATTTTGCATTACTTTATAAATATTAGTGTCCTTTGTCAATAAAGTAACCTGTTAGACTTGATCGTGTATCTGTAACTATTTTGCACAGACACTATTGTCTTTAGTGATTGATAATAAAGCTGATATTTATGGGTCCCTAGATGTAAACTGAACCATGATGTTTCCAGTAAGCACAAAAGACCTATTCACAGCTCTAAGTTAAGTCTTTAGACCCTTGGTCAGTATGGCCATTCTATATTCAACAAGGAATACTCTATGAAAATGACAAAAGGAACAAAAAATACTATCATCTAATAGAGGTAAAGTAATATATTTATTTTGAAACAATCTTTTTATTTAAATGACACATTTATAAAATATATAGATTAATCAAGTTCTTATAGTGTCTGGTAAAATTCAATAGAAATGAAACAGTCCTCACACATTTACAATGTATCAAGCACTGTTCCCCCGATGTCCAACATTTTTTTTCCTCTGCTAAATATGGGAAGAATAAGAGTTGTCTTAGGTAGATATAAAATATAGAAACACTAATGTAAGCTGAACTGACCCCCCACAAAAAAAATCCTGCCTAGTTTTCATGATCTCTGACACCGCAGATAAGCTCAGATAGTCCTCACCAAACCAGCATGGGGCCTGGAGGCCACAGGTTGGACACCCTTGTTAGGCACTTTGGATTTGCTTTCTTGGTTTTGGTGGTTTTTACTTATTTTTGTTCTTTTTGTTTGACTAGCAATCTGAGTTCTTCAGAGATGACTTCCTGTAAATATCAAAAGAAAACTTTAAAACAGCTTCATTACCCTTTTTGTACAGGAGGAGAAACTTGACCATGGCTACAGGGCATATTTAAGTCCTGGAAGTTTTTGTTCCAAAGCCAGTACTTTTTTCAATTATGTCACCCAAATATAAAAGATTTGAAATTTTGGAATGACAATTCTTTCTATATTTGAAGGCGGAGAGTAATTTTTCATGAACAATCAAGACATCTGTCCATATGCCGAAGATATGGAAGAGAATCTGAAGGCTTCGGGGGTACACAGCACTGGTTGTAATCACTGGCTATCTGACATCTCTAGAGGGCTGCTCCCTTGTCTGTAAAAAGGAGATGATACTTAGAGTGTACAGCAAGGACTTAGGAGATAATTAATGGCTGTGTGGTACCAGCAATGTACAGATTGAAGAGTAAAGTTCACATAAGTAACAGCATTAGAGTATCATGAGTAAATTGAGGTTTAAGAGCATTCTTCTGTCTTTCAAAATGAGAAAGCATGGAAACTAAGAAAATATCTAATGTTGATTATTATGGATGATAAAACATGAATACATTAAAAACAAGTTAAATATTCACTACCATAGCATGACCTTTTATAAAAGGTAATTAAGGGAAACTATATTCCCCAGAACATTTAATAACAGTATTTAATGCATTATATCACTTACATTATACATGTGCTATCATAGCAAGAGAAGTCTCGAAAGCCAGGCCAAATTATATGTTTTTTCTGTTTCTTATTTTGTATCCGTTTATTTTCCATGTTGATATTACTTAGATTTTTTGACACAAGAAACATGATCTGTAGTAATTATTTTATGAGTCACAACTTCATTTCTCTAAATATTTATATTTTTTATTAACCTCATTTTATCTGGAAAACTGAAACATTATTAAACTTCTAATTGGTATTACAAGTTGACTATTTTTCTGCTGTGGTTACCATTTACCAAACAGAGATCATGGGGTTTTTGTGTATATGTTGGCCATTCCATTCGTCTGCCGAGGAATGATTTCTTCCATGCTAGGAGAAAAGTCCGACCAGGACTTAGCTATGAAAATAAATGCAGCCTTCTAATACTCGTGGTGTTTATTCTCAAACATTACATAAACTCCTATAGCATATTAGCTAAAATTCAAGTTTCCTAACCTCTCAGATTTCTATTTGATAGATTTAGGGTATATTCTAGACTCTGCATTTTTTTTTTTTAATGTTGCTCAGGTGATTCAAGTAAAACAGTCCTTTGGTCTCAACTTTGGACCATTAAGAATTGACCTTCAACTATTATGATGTAAGAACGAATATAAAGTTGAAATCATGTATCTGGCACACGTACATTGCTATCCAACAGGAAATACTGGTAACTGAATAAAACATGAAAAATGTTTCTTAAGTGCAGCAGTTTTTGTTATATCAATTGGAATGGACCTAGTTAACTGACAGTTATAAAGACAACAATGGGCTCGGCTCCTGTGGTTCAAGCGGCTAAGGCACCAGCCATGTACACCTAAGGTGGCGGGTTTGAATCCCCAGCCCAGGCCCGCCAAACAACAATGATAGCTGCAACCAAAAAATGGCCAGGCATTGTGGCGGGCACCTATAGTCCCAGCTACTTAGGAGGCTGAGGCAGGAGACTTGCTTGAGCCCAGGAGTTGGAGGTTGCTGTGAGCGTGATGCCATGGCACTCAGGGGGATAGCTTGAGGCTCCGTCATAAAATAAAAAAGACAGCAATGTAGATGAGTTTGAAAACTCAAGAATTAAATCCTAGTTGTATCACTCACTAGCTCTCTAACTCTGGACAAGTTACTTACCCTCAACTTCTTTATCCCAATCTGTCTCCCAGGTTGATTATGAGAAATCAATGTAAGAATAATCTATAAAGGATGTTGTAGTGTTTTATGTGTATTATGATCTTACCATTAATACATGGTAAGTTATAATTAGTGTGCATTAAAATATATTTAAAAATAAGTACATTTGTATACAAACTCAAGAGATTTTTATCATTAATTCAACATTTATTTAGCTCTACTTATAAGACCATTAGGGAAGGAAGAATGAAGGATACAAAAATGAATGAAATACCATCACTGTTATGAAGACTTACAACTTATCTGAAGAGTCAGGCAATAAGGCAATAAACACTACACAGGGGAGTTAGGACATGATATAACAGAGAAGCTGTAGAGAGCTAGAGAGGAGATAACTGGATTCGCAGAAATGGCAAGTTTTATTTTAGAAGAGGTGTTGTTTCAATTAGTGACAGACACTAGAAAATTTCAAACAGACTTGTTTTTGAGTATTTCTAATTTTTTTTTCAACTTAATATGAGGGTACAATTTTTAAGTTACATTGTTCTCACTTCCAGGGTAAAGTTCCATTTGTAGAAGAGCCTCTCACCCAAGTGAGGTGTTAAACACCCTCACAATGTGCAGAGTAGGTGAGATCCTGCCTCATGCTCTCCCTCTTCCTGCCAAATGTCCCTCCCCCAGCCAAATGTCCCTCCCCTTCTCCCCTCCTTTTTCCCTTTACCTCCAGACCAGACTATATTTGTGTTTTACTGTTCTTATGAACATGTAATTGTTTATATATTGATTTCATTAGTATGGAGTATAATGGATATTTATTTTCCCATTCTGATAATACTTTAGCAAGAATAATGTATTTCAAATCCATCCAGGTAAATGTAAAAAGCTATAAAGTCTTACATCTTTTTAATGGCCACATAATATTCCATGCCTGGGTTGATGGGCACTTAGGTTGCTTCCATGGCTTGGCAATTATGAACTGAGTTGCTATAAACATCCTAGTGCAAATGTTTTTGTGGTCAAATGATTTTTGTTGTTTTGGGTAGATACCTAGTAATGGGATTGTAGGGTTTAGTGGAAGGTCTACATTTAGATCTTTGAGGATTCTCCATACATCTCTCCAAAAATAAGCTGTATTAGTTTGCAATCCCACCAGCAGTGTCGAAGTGTTCCCATTTCTCCACATCCATGCCACCATCTGCTGTTTTGGGACTTTGTGATGTGGGCTGATTTTGCTTGGGTTAGGTTATATCTTACAGTGGTTTTGATTTTCATTTCCCTGATTAAAGATGAGTATTTCTTCATGTGTTTATTGGCTATTTGTCTGTCATCCTCAGAGAAATTTCTGTTCAAATTTCTTGCCCACGTATAGAGAAGGTTGTTTGTACTTATTTAAGTTTTCTGGAGATTCTAGTTATCAGGCCTTTGTCAGATTCATAACATGCAAAAATCTCCCATTCTGAAGGCTGTCTGTTTGCTCTGTTTGTGGTACCCTTAAATGTACAAAAGCATTTTAGGTTGATCAAATCTCATTTATTTTTGGTGTTGCTGCGATTGCTGGATTGCTGGGGGTGGGGTGGGGTTCTTCCTCATAAAGTTTTTCCAAGACCAAAATCTTCAAGTGTTAAAATACAGACTTTTAAAATAAATACATAGCTGATAGAGATGAATGAAAAAGCAGTCAAAGACAGGTTTTATAGGAGGTCCCTCAAAGGGAGGGAGATAGATCAGTTGTGGACCCTTTTATTTGAAAGAATATTCTAATTGCCAGCACGTCAAAGAAAAGATTACTCTTACAACTTGGCTAGAATGTGGGGCAAGACTCAGTCCTAGAAGCAGTAAAACTATATTTCCCTATCATCTTTCTTTGACTATAAAGTAGATAGCTGTTGCAAGTACATTGTCTTCACTCTGGTAACAGCCTAGACCTGTTTTCTAAGTTCAATTTGCATGTTAAGTGGTGTTTTGCATAGTCAGACCTTATTCCCAAAGTACAGTGCCTTTTTTTTCTGAACCCATAGCACCTGGAGTTGGGGAAAGCCTCCCTGTGGAGGGATGGAAGTCACAGAGAACAGCGTCTTGGGTATTCAGGCATGCAACAATTTCCACAGATGTCAGACATGGCAATCCGCCACAGGGAGAAACAAGGTCATTCCATGCACCATTATCAGGATGGTGGTGCGCAGATTGTGAGCAGACAACTTAATGTTTTTTTGAGTCATCCAGTCATTCCTCTTATCTTCCAAGTGCCTCACATTCAGTCCTTGCTGAGCTCTATAAAGCCTTTTGAAAACACAAAAACTATTAAGATATACTATCTCCTTTATTAGATTGAAAAATTGAAATCAGTCAAAATTCTACTCATAAATGTCTGCCAGCCAGGGAGCTATTTAACTTGATATATAACTTAAATGGGCCCAGACACCAGCAGATGAGATTGGCCTCCAGCTATCTAATGCAAGAGAAATCTCTCCTTTTTAGTAGGTAAGGTATTAAATATAAAAACCTTTATTTTCAATTACAGCACTTGAGCTCCTGATTGAACCCTTTCTATTGCTGCCTAAGAGGCATGCCAACCTTTCCTGTAGTGTAAATCAATCAATTATATTTCATTTTGCTGAAGCCTTTTATTGCATGATTCTCAGGGTTCCTTAACTAGACATTCACCTGAAAAGCTCAGATATTCAAGAGTGGACATTGTTAAAAAGGCAAAGTAAAAGATATGATTTTAAAAATGATCTAATATTGGGCTTACAGATTGTAAAATGTATTAGCCAAGGTACACAAGACATAAAAATTAAAAACAAGTGTATTAAAATTGTAAACTTTTTCTCTAGACTTTTTTCTGTAAGCCTAAAACTTCTCTAAAAAAAAAAACTATTAAGTAAAATATGAAATCAATTCCTCACAATGTATATCCAGAAAACAAAACTATTAAGTAAAATATGAAATCAATCCCTCACAATGTATATCCAGAAAGTGAGCTCAAAATGAAGTCTCTGCTCTTCAGAATTCCTTATTGCAGAATGACTAGTGCACATACATTTTTGTAAATCTAGTCATGGAGCTGAAAAAAAAAAATACAAGGTGAAATGAGCTGGAAAAATATTAACATTTCCTTACCTCATTACAAATTTTAAGTGATTTGGAGGAGTCTAGCACATTAGGAAGGTTCAAGGTCCAAATACCTGCGCAAAAAATTGATATTTCTACCTTTGTTGACATTTGAAAATATTATTAAAATAAGGTGGTTTGATTAAAACATATCTAGCATGGTATTCAGTGATGTATGTAAACATATTTTCTGCTAACCATCCATTTGAAAGGTTCTAGGTAGAAACAAAGAGAAATGCCAGGTGATGCACTTTAGAAGCTTAGAACCTAGGAATTTAGATGAAAAGTGAGCACCTTTGACTAAAAATCTGTGTATGGCAGGAAAGAAAATCTGTTTTACTGGTCAAGGAATTACCCTTATTAAACTAAATACTCTGTCATAGCTGAAATACAAGATGGATCAATGAATATACCCCCACGCTACCCATTAACTAACAACACACATAATTTTTGAAAAATCTCAAGAGCAACTCAAATATGTCATATTTAAGACATTGAAAAGAGCTGTATGCCATCTTATTAAGTCATTAATAGTCAGATCAAAATATCTAGAGTCAGGATCCTTATAGTCATCGCTGACTTTGCCATTCATGACTGGGCTATAGCTATTAGAATTTGGTAGACTAAGTGATATCCTGTTGATCTTTGGAAAAAGGAAACGGCATGTACTCGTTTGGTACTGATACTATATTTGGATACAGGGGTATTTAGAAGTGTTGTTTAAAACCAAGTACTAAACATGGCTGATTTTCTCAACACTCTAAATGACTGCCTTAGCTCAAATCCCAGACAGTTTGTATGGAAATGATCAATATACAAGCATAATTATGAAAGAAAGGAAAACAACCCATTTGCAAGCCGCGGTGCTTAATGATAAGAGTCAGTACTGCCAGGAAGTAGGAAAGCTCGGGAGACCTGGAGTCTGCTCATCGTGGAAGTTGGTGGGTCTGGACATATGGCAATCAAATTCCTGATCAAAATGTTTGGAGGCACTTTAATGACAAAAATACTCTTCTGAGTGTCATCTATTTAGACACTCATATGCCTCCGGAACATGTTGGCCAAGGACCATATTTCCATTTATGTCCTGCCAAGTCTCACTCATTAGCTAAAAATTCTCATTTTGCAGCTTTTATAAAAAGGACTTTGGCTCAGAAGGGCTGCGTTTCAACGTTAAGGCTTTCATAATTTGTCTTAACTTACAGTGTTGCCAAAAGTCGTGCAACCTGATTTTCAAACATTAATTTCACGTCTGTCCTTCAGTAAATCCTTGATGATACATGCTAATATATTTTAAAACATATATTTTTGACAATGTTCCTGGCATTTCTTGCTCTGCTTACAAGAGATAAAATCAAAATTCAGGAAGAGAAGTAGTGCAAGGATATAAAACAACTTCTACTCTAGCTTATGAGAATTCAGAAATGTTTGCAAAATGTAAATACATTACCTAGTTGTTTGCCTTAATTTTTTTATCTTACCGTTACGTGTACCCCAGTTTTTATAAATGTTGGTTGGAGAAAGAAATTCAGATTCTTCAGTTTTTCCTTTATAAAAATGAATGTGACACAATAAAATTTGAGACTTTTTTGAACTTCTAGGATGTTACATACTTCTAAGCAACACTTGTATTTTCTTAACTATATAAATAAGTTTGAGTGACTATGAGACATGTTTATCAGAGATAATTACTTGAATTAAGAATGGACATTTGGAGGAAAGTCACTATACTAGTTTTCTGTCGGTGAATAACAAGATCCCACCTACATCGTGGCTTATGGGCATGGTTCTGTGTTCCACATAATGGAACTCCTCTGATCACAATTTACCACTAACACAATGACTTCAAACAGAATGGATTTTTATCTCTTATTTCCTATTGGTCAGAAGTCAAGGCATGGTGTAATTGGTTGTTTTTTGGGTCTCATAAGGCTGTAATCAAAGTGTCAGTGGAGCTGCATTCTCGTGTGGAGCTCAGCAATCACTTCCAACCTCATTGGTTGTTTGGAAAATTCGGTTCCTCATGGTTGTAGAACTGAGGTCTCAGCTGTTTTGCTGGATGTTAACTAGGAGCTGTTTTGAAATCCTCGAGGTCCCTAACACACACTCTCCACTACAGGGCAGTTTGCTGCTTTAGTGTCAACAGCAGAATCTCATTCTGAGGCTCAGACCATTTCTAAGGGCTGTTCTGATTAGGTCAGTTCACCCAGGATAATCCCCCTTTTTATTAACTCAGAATCAATGGATTAGGGACTTTAATTACGTCTGTAAAATCCTTTCTGCCATATAACATAACATAATCACTGGAGTGATTTCTCACCATATGGATGAGACTTGCAAGTGCTCAAGAAGAGGAGATTACACAAGGGGACAAGAATCTTGGGGCCTTCTTCAAATTCTGTGTATTACTGGTGCCAAGAAATAAGTATAATAAAAATTCAGGGGAATCTTTGTCCAGATTGAAGTGAAAATATAGAAGTTAACAGTTTTGGTCAAAAATCTAGGAAATTGGGGCAGTGCCTGAGGCTCAAAGGAGTAGGGCAATGGCTCCATATGCCGGAGGTGGGGGGTTCAAACCCAGCCCCAGCCAAAAACTGCAAAAAAAAAAAAAAAAAAAAAAAAAAAAGGAAATATTTTATGGTAATGAAAAAAGATTTAGGTGTAAATTTTTTTAAAAAAATCTAAATACAGAATTCATTAAAATAGTAAAACCCACTAAATCATTTAGGAAGCAGCATGTCCAAGTTAGAGTGTGGATATAGAGTAACATTCTATAAGAAAACTCATTTCTTAAAACTACATATAGAAATTCAGTTTGGGAAAAGATTAGGTTATGTTTACACTAGAAGAGAAAACAGTAAGAAAGGATACGGGGAGGGGGGGAGCGGGGAGGGGAGGTGATGGATAAATTAAAGATCCCAGGTTCCCAAGGAAAACTTTAAAAAAAAAAAAAAAACCTTTTTTGGTCACTTTCTCCAAGTTAGAGATGTCCATCACTTTCTCTAATGCACTTTGATAAGCACCATTTATAGGATAAAGACCTGAAGGAAAGCCAATGGCTTATTCAAGTAGTTTACAGGCTCAATATTACCATAGTGATCCCATTTCCCCCTTTTACAGAGGCCAAAGAGCTCTTTGAATATTTAAATCCTACAACTTGCTGAAGACCAGATACTTAGCTTAGTTTGTGAGGCTTCATCTCTTCAATCAATCTTATCATTTTTTTATTAAGGAAAGCATACAGATGAATGATTTTGAACTTCTGATATTAAATTTGGTTAATAATGTCTCTTTATGAAAATTTCACTCAGGCCCAGGATATAAAGGTCATCATTCAATAAACGTATATATTTGGGAACTGTGACAATTTATTTTAATTCTCTCTGGAGTCTCAATGCAGTAGTTAGGATCTATTCCCTTATTGACTTCTGGGGATAAATAGAGCAGTATCTAGATTTAAGAATAAATTACCTCCAGTTTGCCAGCGTCCTGTAGCAGAACTGTCAGATAACCACTGTGACTGAAATGATCGCTTGTCATTGAACAGGATGGACGGCATGTATCTTTTATAAAATTGTGCTTGGAAATTTTATACAATGGTTATATTACATTTTATAGAAAAACAGCCTCAGGTGAATTACTTATGAAGGTTTATAAGCTGACATATCTTTAATTAGATGGCTTGTGTAAAATCTTCTGTAGCTGAAAAGACTCATAAGAAGTAATGAACTCAACCAGAAAAGATGCTGACACAATCAAGGAGTTTAGGGCAAAAACAAAACATCACTCAAGCACTATCAAAGAGGTGGCCAAAGTCAACTTATTACAAAAGACGAAAGTTTCATAAAGTTGCATTTGTAGTTAAGTAAGAGCAATGAGGTGATAAAGGCCACATAGCTTATGAGTTACATGACATAAAAGTAATGTTTGTGAAGTATAGGGAATTCCTTAACAAAATGTGCTTTTTAAGAGCCAAAATTGGGCCCTGACTCACATTGTGTTCTTTATGGTGTGTTTACAGTTTTGAAAATTAAAACAACCATTCCATGCCCACTCTAGAACAGAAGAATCACATGATAAGCATCAACTTTGATGCATTATTCATTTAGGGACCAAGAGTGAAATATAAGATAAGTGTGTTTAACAGTTACACAGAGGGGGAGGGGACAGAACTTCTTACATATTGCAGATTCTGTTTGTAATCTTAAATCCTCAGAGTATTTTACAAGCAATTGCAAAATATCAAATACAGATGACACGTATTTCAAGCCTATGAGTGGCCCTCAAAGAATTACCTGTTTTTCTATTGTTGATGAATAAGTGGCCAAGTCATGTAAAAAGTTGAAGTTTCTCCTAGAACAAACAGAAGATGGGTGGTATAGGGAAGGCTATCTGTAGGCTATCTGTGAAGATTTTTTAAAAGGTGCAGTGGCTTCTGTGTAAGCAAAGGATGGTTCATTCAGGTGGCAGATGGCAAGGACAGGCAAATAGGTCTGCAAGCACCCTGAGAGAAAGGGGTTCAACCCTTGCAGAAAGGCTCAGGATAACCAGAGTCAGAGTGCAAGGGCTGCCACCAACAGATCCTCTACCCACAGCGTTCACTAGCCTGGCATCTTCCTTCTGTCCTCACCAAGAAAAGACCAATGTATACACTTGCCTTTGAACATTGTCGCTAATCACTGGTTCCCTCTATAACCTCTCAAGGTCATTCATCAGAGAGGTGAAGAAATCAGCAAAAAGTATTACTGGGAACTATGCAACTTGAAAAAATATGTTCAGTGAACGCAGGCGATTCTCCTACTGAATTAAGGCAAATCTATTAGCACATTTACCTTCTGCTATAGAAAGCTATCAACACTCTGATGCATTTTTCCCCACTGTAGTAATAACTTGTGATATTCTTTTGCTTTTATATTTGTAGATTCGAGCCCTTATACCTTTTTTTTTTTTTTTTTTTTTTTTGAGACAGAGCCTCAAGCTGACCCCCTGGGTAGAGTGCTGTGGCATTACAGCTCACAGCAACCTCCAACTCCTGGGCTCAAGCGAGTCTCCTGCCTCTGCCTCCCAAGTAGCTGGAACTACAGGCGCCCGCCACAACGCCCGGCTATTTTTTGGTTGCAGCTGTCATTGTTGTTTGGCGGGTCCGGGCTGGGGATTCGAACCTGCCACCTTAGGTGTACGTGGCTGGTGCCTTAGCCAGTTGAGCTATAGGCGCCGAGCCGAGCCCTTATACCTTAATGAAAGCAGGGAACTTGTTTGTCTTGTTTAAAACTATCTATCTTAGACCTGGAAGACATGTAAAAACCTATCACATATACATGCTTATAACATAGATAAAAGATGAAGTATGGGCAGTTTTTTGGAACAAAAGTGTGTTTATCAGCATTATACAAAATCTATGTCTGCTGGGGTTGCCATAACAAAGTACCACAGCTAGGTGGCTTAGACAAGAGAAATTTATTTTCTTACAGTCCTAAATTCTAGAAGTCTTAAGGTCAAGATGTGAGCAGGGTGCTTTTTTTTTTTTTTTTTTGAGGCCTCTCTGCTTGGGAGAAAGGAGACACAGGAAAACGGGCTATGTCTCTATTTTGCTTTTGTGTTTTTGTTAATTTTTTAAATTTTTAAAATAGATTTAAAGGGTATAAGTTGAAAGTCATTACATGTATATATTGTGTTTTGCTGAAGCCTGGAGTTTGGAGGTACCCATCAGTCAAGTAGTTTATATTGTACCCCCAGCTAATTTCATACCACCCCTTCCTTCATCTCTCCCTCTTCCCTCCTTCCCACCTCCCTCCTCTTCTCTCCACCTCTCCCTCCTTCCTCTCTTCCCTCTTTCATCCTTCCCTCCTCCATCCTCCCCTCCCTCACCTTATGAGTCTCTCATGTTCATTGTACCATGCTGTATGCCCTTCTGTAGAGATTAGTATTCACTTATAAGGGAGAATATGCAACATTTATTTTTCTGTTCCTGAGTTACTTCCCTTAGGATAATGTTTGTAGCCCAATTCACAATTGCAAAGACATAGAATCAAGCTAAGTGGCCATTAACTGAGAAGGCAAAGAAAATGTTTATGTGCATCTGTTTATGTTCATATTATGCTCCATAATGTACACATGTTTATACAGTGTAAGAAAGAAATATTTTTTTGTAGCAACTTAGATGGAATGAAGGGCCATTATCCCTGTGACTTCAAAGTCTTCCCTTTGTATATGTCTGTGTCCTAATCTCTTCTTGTAAGAGAAAAATTAAGATTAGGCTCTACCCTAATGATTCCATTTTTGCTTAATTATCTCTCTAAAGGCCCTTTCTCTAAATAGTTATATCTGAGGTGCTAGATCATAGGACTTCTAATGCATTTGGAGGGGGGGACTATTCAGCCCTAAATAATGCTTATCAGAAAGTAATTACACTGATTTTTAAATCTATTTCTGTGAAGAATGTCATTGGTATTTTCATAGGAATTACCTTAACTCTGTGGATCACTTTGGGTAGTATAGACATTTTAACACTATGAATTCTTCCAATCCATGAGCCTTGGATATCTGGTTTTTTTGTGTGTCCTGTTTAATTTCTATCATGTGTTTTCTAGTTCTCCTCATCTCTTACTGCTTTTCTTAAATTTATTCCTAAGTGTTTTTTAAAAATATTGTAAACGAAATTGCTTTATTGGTTTCTTTTTCAGATTGACTAATGTTAGTGTACAGAAATACTGCATTTCATGTGTTGTTCTTTTGTAACTTAGAGATTTACTAAATTCCTTTATGAGTTCCAAGTTTTTCTTTTTTCTTTTCTTGGAGGGTCCTAATATACAATATAAGATCATAAGATCATGTCATCTATAAATAAGAATTTTGCTGCTTCTCTAACTTGGAGACCCTTTGTTCCTTTCTCTTGTCTCATTGTTCTGGCTGGGACTTCCAGTACTATGTTGAATATAAAAAGTGGTGAAGAACTAGACTCTACAGAGAACTCAATAAGAAAAGAACAAACAACCCGTTTCTTTGTGGACAAGAGACTTGAACAGAAACATTTACGAGGATGACAGATAAATGGCTAATAAATCGATGAAAAATGTTTATTATCCTTAATCATTAGAGAAATGTAAATCAAAACCACTTTGAGATACCACCTAATCCCAGTAAGAATAGCCCACATCAAAGTCCCAAAAACTTGAGATATTGGCATGGATATGGAGAGAAGGGAACACTGCTACACTGCTGGTGGGATTGCAAACTAATATAACCTTTATGGGAGTATGAGTAATCCTCAAGGAATTAAAAATTGACCTTCCAGGCTCAGGGCCTGTAGCTCAGATGTTAGGAGGCCGGCCTCATACACCAGGGCTGGTGGGTTCAAATCTAGCCTGGGGCCTGCTAAACAGCAATGACAACTACAGCAATAAAGTAGCTGGGCATTGTGGTGGGTATCTGTAGTCCCAGCTACTTGGGAGGCTGAGTCAAGAGAATCACTTAAGCCCAAGAGTTTGAGGTTGTTGTGAGCTGTGACGCTACAGCACTCTATTGAGGGCGACATAGTCTGTCTCAAAAGAAATAATAAAAACAAAAACATAATTAAGTTAAAATAAAGTCATTTAGGGTGGGACTTGGTTTAATATCACTGGTACCCTTATAAAAAGAGACAATTAGGATACAGACATAAATGTAGAGGCAAGTGGATGGAGACCCAGAGGGCTGGTCATTCTCCTAAGCCAGGGAGAGAGGCCTTAGAGGAAAGCAACCCTGTCCACAATTTTACCTTAGGCTTCTGGCCTCCAGAATTGTGAGAAATTAAATTTGCTTATAATCCATCCATTCTATGATATTTTGTTACAGCAGTCCAGAAAATGAATATATATACTATGAACCTATACTATAAAAATTAAAAATATACACATATAATGTATAGTTAACCTATGAACAGCATGTGGGTTTGGCCCCTAACCTCTAGAGAGTCAAAAATATGTATAACTTCTGACTCCCCTAGTACTTTAATAATAGCCTACTATGGACTTGAAACTCTCACCCATAATAAACAGTCGACTAACATGTGTTTTATCCATTATATGTATTACATTCTGTATTTTTATAGTAAAGTAATCTGAAGAAAGTGTTATGTACATATGGAAGAGAAAACACATTTACTATTCATTGAGAGTCGATTATCATAAAGGACTTCATCTTCATCCTCTTTATGTTGAGTAGGCTGAAGAGGAGGAGGAAGAGAGGGAGTGGGCTGTGGTCTCAGTGGTGACAGAGGCAGAAGAAAACCATACATTCAGACCCATGTAGTTCAAACCATGTTGTTCAAGGGTCAGCTGTATAAATAAATGATGCATCAATGTGTATAAGCAAGTTAAAAGCAACACAAAATGTCCTGATCATAAATTATAATTCTTTTATTCTAAGGAGTCATGGAAATTTTTAGCTAGGTCAGATTTTCTTGCAATCTATCTCGACATCATGTCCAGACCTATGTCTACATTGTTTTCATCTCTCCATGAAAATTAATTTTTAGAAAGAATACATACTATATGATTACATTTATATCAAATTCTAAGAAAGTTTAAACTATCAGGGACAGAAGTAGACCATTGGTTGACTGGAGATAAGAGGGCCAATAGGGGCAGGAAGAAAGAAATCACTGCATTACTTTCATACCATTTGGAAATTATTCCTTGTTTTATTATTACTATCACCTATAGTTTTTGTAAAGTGTAAGCATACAGCAGGTCCTCAAGTTATGTTATTTTTTTTTCAAATTTTCATTATAACATCAGGAAAAATTGGTTGCGCTATATTTGATTAAAGTTGTAGTTTCAAAGAACTTACCAACAATGCTAAGTGGGGCCCTGTGAACTCCAGTTTGGGGGTTTATGTAGATCTTTGATTAACTATTTCTCTCTTTGTAATGTATTTACAGTTTCGTGTGATATTTCAATGCAAACTTTGATCTTTGAAAATATCTGCTGCATGTGCTTATTCCCTCTTTCTCACATAGACACACAGGACGGATTTCTAACCCTGAATTAGAGTTCTCTCTACTCTACCTCATCTATCTCTATGCCGATTCCTGCATTTCTTTGTTCTTTAGAGGAAATTGAGTTTTAAAACACCAGATTTGTTTCTGGTTTAGGGTAACTTTTTAGGAACTGATTTTTTTAGTAATTTTAGTTTTTAGGTAATCAGAGGAAACTTAATTTTATATAAAATTGATACATTAAAACTGTACATATTTAACTTTATGAGTGTGGACATTTTCAAACACAATGAAACCATTATAAAATTTTGAAAATAATAGACACGTCACTACCTGTAAGTTTCTTTGTGCCTCTTTGGGGGTTTTTTATTGTTACTGTAAGAATAATTAACATGAGATCTATCCTCCTAGCAAAATCTTTATGTCTACAACATAGTATTGTTAACTATGTTGACTGTGTTGTACAGCAGGTGCCTAGAGCTTATACTATATAATTGAAACTCTATATCCATTGAACAACTCCTAATTTTCCCCCACCTCCTGCCCCTGGAAACTCCCTTCCTACTTTTTGCTACAATTAGGAACTAGCATAAATATAGAACAATGGAGGCAAATGAAGAGCCCAGAAATAAACTCATTCATACGAGATCCATCACAACTAAGTCTGTGAACTTTTCCTGAGTTTGCCGACTTAACTGTCAGACCTCGTATGACAACATCTCTGATAATCGTTCCAGAAAAATGAGTTCTAAAATTACCTTGAGGGGTGGACTGTGCACTGGGGACTATGCATCACTTCCCAAGTACTTTGAAGGTTTCCACAGAGACACGCAGCCATGAGTAAGGTATCACTTTTTCTAGGATGAGGTTGTGGACTTAATTGTCTGACCTCATAGAGAGTCATCTAATCTTCAACAAGGGTGCCAAGAACACACAGAGGGAAAATGATGTCCTTTTCAACCAATGCCACTGGCAAAACTGAATGTACCCCTGTAAAGAATAAAATTGAATCCTTGTCTTATACAATATACAAAAGTCAATTCAAAATAGATCATAAAGATAAAAACTGTTAAACTCCTAGAAAATACAAAAAATCTTGATGGTCTCAGCAATGATTTCTTGGATAAAATGCCAAAATCATAATTAATAAAAAGAAAAATAGTCAAGTAAGACATGAAACAACAAACTGCTGCTTAGGAAAGGAAATAGTTAACAGAAGATGGGAGAAAATATTTTTTAATATATCAATATATTAAAAAAAAGAAAACTCCTACAGCTCAAGAGCGAAGAAATTAACAATTTTAAAATGGGCTAAAGAATCAAATAGATATGTCTTAGAAGACATACGTATGGCCAAGAAGTATATAAAAATGTGCTCACTTTATTATATTAATGATTTTAAACATCACTGATCATTAGGAAATGCAAATCACAATGAGATGTCACCTCACATTGTGTTGGGTTGAGGAAGGGGGTTGACAAGTAATTATGGGTGTGTGTGTGTTAGTGACATACACCCTGAAAGTCCTGACTTGACCACTATGTAATCTATACACATAATAAAGTGGCACATGCCCCCCCCATACATTCTAACAAGTAAAAATAAGTACCAGTGAGGATGTGGGGTAACTGGAGCCCTTAGACTCTGTGGGTGGGAATGGTATAGCGGTGATGGAACACAGTATGGAAGATCCTCAAAAGTTAAGACAGAACGACCATATGATCCAGCAATTCCACTTCTAATTATATATTCAAAAGAGTTGAAATCAGGATCTCAAAAAGCTATTTGCATTCCATGTTCATTTCAGCACTCTTTGTAGGAGCCAATATATGAAAACAACCCAATTGTCCATCAACAGATGAATGGATAAAGAAAATGTGGTATATTCACACAATGGAATATTTTTCAGTCTTAGGTAGGAAAAATTGTGCTGTTGGAGACAAAATGGATGAAGGTGGAAGATATTTTACTAAGTCAAATAAGCCAGAGACACAGATACTACATAATTTGACTTACATGTGGTCTCTAAAATAGGCAAGCTCATAGAACCTGATGTTGTTTTGACAGAGGAAAACACTATGGAGGTTGAGCTCAACTGCCAGGATTTCAGACAGTTCGTGGAAAGTTGTGCTATTGTGCAAAGTCCTTGAGTTCTTGATAACCTTTTGTTACCTAATGATTAAATAACTCCCCAGAATGGAATTCAGTGGACGTATGCATAATCCTAATTATCTGAGGCTGCTATCTTATGGGCTATATTTTCATTGCCAGTATAACTTTGATCTAGACACTAACCCTGCAAAATGAAATTTACTGTTCTCCTTTTACACTCCTTTGTAAAGAGTTCTGAAAGATTGTGACTTGGAGTAATTTACCAGGAAGGTGGAAAGGAATTAGAAAACTTGGGTTATTTCTGATGTACCTTTTTCTTCTTTCTTCTTACATTACTTTATTTCACGTGCCGTATTTAAAGTATATCCCAGCCTCCATTTCATTAGTCTGTGTTTAAGGTTCCTAAGCTGTGTACACGAAGAAAAATTCAAAAGCCCTGTCACATAAATTTAAAACATATTTTAACACAAAATAATATAATTGACATCATGTTTATTATGCCCTTGAATAATTTTTACTTTTTATCCATGAATATTGAGATTACATTGCCTAACAGAATTTATTATTGAACAAGTTTTCTGATTCTATAACTTACGTTGTGATTTTATATATTTGGTAACTCTAGTAATTCTAAAAACCTATTAATCACCAAGATCATTCCATTGATTTGCTAAAACTAACAATATGTAAGGTGAATATTTCTACTGCATTTCTTTTATAGGAACATAAGTGCTTTCTAAAAATTTTTTTATTAAATCATAGCTGTGTACATTAATGCAATCATGGGGTACAATGTGCTGCTTTTATATATAATTTGAAATGTTTTCATCAAACTGGTCCACATAGCCTTCATGGCATTTTCTTAGTTACTGTGTTAAGACATTTACATTCTACACCTAGTAAATTTCACATGTACCCTTGTAAGGTGCACTGCTTTATTTTTATGGGAAAGATTTATCAGAGTTGGTTTGTAGTATGTGAGTATATTCTTGATGAAATGCTTTTTCACCATCTGAATCATAAACCTAGACTAGTACCTTCTAGGCAGAGGCCTTACCTTATTTCTAGTTTAAAAATGATTGATTTAAAATCAGATTGATTCATACCTCATAATATACCTCCAAAGGCTGAGTTCTCTAGGCAAAAAAAGTCAAGGACAAAATGGACGTTTAGTTATTAATTATGTGTCATGCATAGTCCACAGATGATTTGGCCTATCAATAATTCATTGGTTCCACAAGAACATGCTATGCTAACAGTATTCCTGTGAACTTTGTTTCAAAACATCACAACCATATTCAGGAGTTAAACTTCCTTTAGCATCGTGCAATACAAATATATCTCAATATCAAAGTTCAGAGAAGATTTGTAATTTAAAATATCTTTTCTTTGATCTGTCCTAGCCAAAGTCCTTCTCACCTGATATAAGCACCAGGGTTTTTATAATTATTATTATTTTCTTTTTTAACTGAACAAAATCTAGGTCATAGTATTTTTAAAGATTCTCTTAAAAATGTATCTACCAAAAGCGGAATGGGTGAGTCAAATGGAAAGTCACAGGGAAAATGGCAATGTGCCTGTGGTCCTGTGACTCAAGACAGCCTAAGCTTTGGTTTTTCTTCACGTTCAATTTGAAAATGGCCCTAACTCCCTCACAAGGTGATGTGATGAGATGATCTGGGAAATCCTCCAACAGGGTAAGGGGAAGGCTATTGTTGAATCCTGAATCTAGAATGGGCATTCCAATAGTGAAGCATGACAGGGAGGGGAAATGAATACAGACCCAGATATGTGCTCCTAAGTGCCGACGCTTGGCATTGGACAAGCCATGTGACACCTGGAGCAAAGAAAGTAAGTCTCAAAGGATGAAGTAGCATGTAAGAAAACAGAGTGTGGGGACAAAACAATGGAGACATAGATAAGACATATTTTAAACATTTTTCTTTTATGAACTCAAAACAAGTTTCTCTACATGCTGCTTTAAAGCTTTTCACGAGGGACTACAGTATTCAATATTAAAATCATATTTAAATGCATGTAATTTTTATTACTGCTCACTGGGATCATGAAGTTATCAGTTAAACTTTCAAATGTCCATAACAGTGCTACACACAGAGAACTCCGCATTAGAAATTATCTATGTGGTTTGATTTTATGTCACCTGCTCTAATGTTAACAGTCAAGGTAAGGAATCTGAAAAAAAATATTCAGCTTTAATGTGTATGAACTTGACATTTAGAGTTTGCACAATGGCGCCTTTGGGGCTCGGGCACCAAGAAAAGACGTTCAGTATAGAAAACAGTGAGCAGATAGTGAGTGGTTATTACCACGAGAATGTAAGCTGTAATTACAAGTACAGCTGCCAGGGCAAAGGGGACGTACTATTGTCAGGGAAGGACAGTTTTATTAGTTTGTGTCTTTCAACATATAAAATCAGCTAATTCTCTGTAATTGTCAACATAGGAATATAGTTGTTTACATTGTCTAATAGTTTCAACACCATTAGCCTACAGTATAAAGTTTTCACAGCATAAAATACCTCAAAGGTGGTAATTGAGATGCAAATATGGGTCAGCTTCCTAACATCAGTGTGTCTATAGCTAAGTGAAATGCCCTGGTATGTTGCATGTATATTACGAAAATAGAATAGTAAGTAGCTAAGAGAGGACAGCAGCAAGCCACCCATGAACTTCCCCCCCCCCCCGCCCCACCAAAAATATCGTAAAATGAGCTCTCACTTTTGTGAGGTTAAGTACCTTTTTCCTACAATAGAAAATAAGTCTACCATATTTCCCATGCTAGGAAAATCTAGATTTCTAGATATTTGATCTTTGTCCCATACTTCTCTGCTTAGTAAAGCACCTATGCCAATTATTTGGAACATGGGATATTAGGTAAATACAATAAGTGCCATACTTACTTTCCTGTTTTTAAGATTGTCTTCCACTGTAAAATAAAATACTGTTTTTATTCTCTTTGTTTCTAACATCACAAACCTGCAAATTCCCAAACTGTCCTGTAGGTCAAAGGTTTTCAGTGTTTACTGTGTGATACTTGGCAGTCAGGAGACGTTTTAGATGCTGGGTGTTACTGGCATCTCTGAGTCAGGGGAACACAACTGCTGCCAAGCCAACCTAAGCACAGGACCCACGTTCCACAATAAATAATTGGTTAGCTCCAAATATCAATATGTGAATATTGTCTAACTCAAAAAACCCTGCTAGAAACTAAGGAAACCTGAAACAACCACCACAACGAAGAAAATCTCCCGACCCTCCTCATTCCCTTCGTCCCCTTTCCCGCCGTGGAGAAGAAATGAACAGGTTAATTTTAAGAACAGTAATTATGTCCTACTAGTTCTTAAAGGTGGCAGTGACCCCCACTTGTTCCCTATGATCAAGATTTAAGAATTGAAAAAATCTTCAACATCAAAATCTTCTTTTTATTTTATGAAAAGTTCTCTGATCTGGGAGGCCGAGAAATGAGTAGGACGGAGCTAAAAGTGGAAATACACGACATAAAGAGAACCCGCCATGTCCTTTTTTCCTCTTCAAAAGTCTGTGAAACTCGAGCATTGTTTTCTCACGTATAGTTTGGGTTCAATTTCCTCTATATTTACAAGTTGAGATCTTGAGATTGTCAAAGCTTCCCAGATCTGGTAAAGTCAGTTTGGGCCTTTTTTCCATTCTCTGGAAATTCTGTAGCTGCAGAATCCAATCTTGATCAGGAAACGCGCTCCGAGGTTTTACCATATTTATACACTGTTTAGGCTTGGTAGCTGATGTCAATTATTACGTTTTCCCCTCACAACCACCCTGACATTTATTTAGCATTTGCTTCAGCTTTTAAAATTTATATAATCATATATGCTAACAGCTCACAAAGTTATAAAACCTCTTGTACAAATCTCAGAGCAGGATCCATTAAACGTAAATATTATTTTTAGAATCATAACACCATGGCAAATATGCTCAAGAGAAAAACTGGCTGGGAATTTGCTTTCATGTATTTTGAGAATCTCAAGATGTATTTTTAGAACTATAAAAAGCAAGGGAAAAATTGTTGCCAGACACATTACAAAACAGACAAAATTACTACTTTGAAAATACGCCATTGATAGTCATATATATATACAAGTTCAAAATTGGGCCCTTCCTCTAAAAATAGTCTCAGTTCAGAAATGTTACAAATCAGTTCTTGCTGGCTTTCGACATGAGGGTGGGCATTCTCCAGCATCTGTGTGTGTTTTATTACAGTGGTTTCGTTTGCTTTTCCATATGCTCACCACATCTACACCTTAATGTATCAGAGAGATACGTTGCACTGCCTTTTATAGCCTTTAGATCTGTTGAGCAATGTATTGTCTTCAAAACGTTTTCTCCCATGTGTGAATTATATAAAATCTATTTAAACAGGTACAGAGAAAATAATGTCCAACACTGTAGGATGTGAAAGGCCAAATGTATAAAATCTTTAAATGAAATTTTAGTAAATAAAAAGCAAAGTATGACCAGCCTGCACCTTTCAAAATGATCCCAATTTGGCTTGGCAATGCACTTGGCTCTACAGAGAAATGCAAAAGAAAAAAATTCACATATACTTGAAGTGTTTGAGTGCTGCTTACATAAATTTATATCGTCCCTAAAAAATAATGTGAGGCTCAAGTGGTTTAGTGGTGAAAAGACGAGAGGGCTCTCTTTTTGTTGGTATGTAGGAATCATGGCATAAAACGTGCTTTGTAGGAATTATCATATTTCACTATCAATTAATAAGATGGTGTCCAGAGACAAGTTGATGATGTAAAGCAAGGGTGTCCCGCTCTTTGTTTTCTCTGCCACACATTGGAAGAAGAGTTGTCTTGGGTCACACAATAAATACACATGCACTAAGGAATGGTGATTAGCAAAAAAAAAATCAATGACATCCAACACCAGATAGGCAAAAAATATCCTCACAAAATCAGATGGCGCCCATGGGCCACAGCTTGGACTCCCCAATATAAAGCAAGGAGATAAGGAATAAGTAGTTAATAGGGGAGGAAAAACAGTAATAAACATTGTAATCTAGATCTTCTCATTGTCAGAGCTCTAAGAAAGTTTTGGTAAAGTTTTGTTAAATTGGCAACATACATAATTATGCACATGTAAGAAGGTGAAGTCAACGCAGAAATCACTTTCAGACTTTACTATCATCATGCCGTGAGGTCTCTCTCACAATCTGTTCTTGCTGCATTCAAATCTGTTCATTCCTTTGACAACTTTATTGACTCCTGAAACTCTGGGAATATTGAGGCTGGACGATGACTTTTGCAGAACTAGATCATTTTACCTGATCTTTCATTCCTTAAGCTCAAAATAAATCTGTTCACTGGAGGCACTGTCAGTAGAATGTTCCAGGAAGCAGTGCTACAAACTTTATCTTTTAATCTGAGTATTCAATGACCTGTTTCTCTTCTAAGTCACAGGTATTTCTGCTAACCTGCTTCAACTTTCCTAGCTTTCATCTCACACAAAATTTAAGAAACTGTAACAGCTCTGTTGAGTCAATAGGGGCCTGGACTCACGATTTCCAGGAAAAAAAAAATCCCAACTGCCAGATATTTTACATAGATTAACAAAGACTCCACAAACCGTTTTGGTGCTCTGCAGAGAAGAGGGATAGCGTTTTTGACATTGATTGTTCAGTCAAACACCATGGGCTGGTTATGACAGGGCTTCAACCACATGGAGGGCAGCAAAGATCATCAGTGTGCCAGCCACTGGGAATAGAGTCTACACACTTCTGCATACTGTATCGTGGTATTGGAGTCACCCAGAAAAACACAGCCAAACACTTGATGAAGCAATGCTTTACTCATAGAGCCAGAGCAAGATCAGGTGCAGCAGTGGGCCATGATCAATGTGGCTGGCACCCTTCCAACCCCACAGCCTCTCCCACAACCTACAGCAAAGCAGTGTGATAGAAAGACTCCAGTACTCCCCCACAGAGTCTGGAATACTGAAAGCTGGGGTTATGCATAACTGAAGGCTGTTACAAGTTTAGGGAGAACAAAGAAAAACACTTCGCCAGAAATAAAGATATTCCCACCCAAAGTGGTAAACCCAGCAGAAGCTCTGTGGGCAATTCTTCTCTTGGTAGAAAGTGTTCCAAACCCAAACCCATCCTAACATGGCTGTGCAGGAGTCAAAAGATTGAGCCAGTGATACTGCCTTTCCAATAGCATCATCTTGAAAAAATTTACTAATTGGTCATGTTTATTAAGCTTTACTTGAGCAGATGATTGAGACATACAAAGTCTAAATTGGTTGTTCTAAACCCTCAAGTTTCTTGGCTCTTACTAATTAGCCTACAGAGTTGCTTCCTCCAAAAGTTTGGTTCCTGGAGATGATTATCACTTAAAATGCTCTAATTTAAACAATGACACACGGTACCTAGGGCATCTATGTTACTGCCCAAATAGTAAAGTGACCGAAATGTGGAGAGTGACATCCATCTCCTCCTCCTATTTGTATCAGCAACACGCTTATACATTAATTACTTCCAATTAGCTCTTTTCTTTCCTCCATTAGTTCTGCTGCAGCAGATGGTACCATGTAAGTGTGACTATTTGCTGTTGGCACATTCTTCCTGCTTTGCTGATGACCAGATGTGTCTTTGGGCTTCAGTTCCCACAGACCTGCATGTTGTTGTTCTTTTCTTCCTGTATACTGACGAGGTTAAGGGGTCAAAGCCACAGAATTAGCAAGAGAATTGGCTGCTATGGGCAGGGGGAGAATTGTATTGAAAATACCCCTTCTAGAGTAAGTATCAAGATAGCGGAGATCTCCCTGGATTTTGATGATGGTTTAAATGTTTTATTTTTCTGTTCTGTGGAAGTTGTACACTAACTTAAACAAGAAAGCTACATACTGGTTGGCAAGGGAAAAATGTAAAATATAAAAATGAAAGAAGAAAGCCTACGTTTACCAAAATCAATAATTAAAAAATTTCAAGTAGAACTTAAGGACAAAATAATGAAAGTTTTTGGCTTTTAGTAATTAAAAGGGATGTATCAGGTAAAGGGCAGGGACCATGTGAGGCTCTGAATGGGAAAGTGTCTTACTTGACTCATTCAGTTTTTGGTTTTATATAAATAGGAGCAAAACATGTGCTAATGGTTGGAGAAGAGTTTAAGGTCAAGAGATGATCTTTATAAGGCAAGAGAAATAAGAATACTTCATATACCTCTGTGAATGATTACATGAAAGGAAAAAGTATAGGATTCCTAGAAATAGAAAAATTATCTGGGCATGGTGGCAGGCATCTGGAGTCCCAGCTACTTAGGAGGCTGAGGCAAGAGAATTGCTTGAATCCAGGAATTTGATGTAAGCTGGGTTGAAGCCGTGGCACTGTAGCCCAGGCAATAACAATAATGATGACATCCAAAAAGAAAATAATTCCATTTATAAATTGTAATAAAATGTTATAAGCAAAATGAATGCAAATTTATTTTCATTATATCCTTCAGATGATGGTAAAATAATGAAAAGACAACAGTACCCCAAGTTCTTTGAGTGGAATTATGGCCAACTTTTAATGATTGACTCTGTAGCTACTAGAATTCACACTTGGTTTTAAGAACATGAAGAAACACATTTTAATGATAAGTGGGGGGAAAGACAATGTTTTATAAGCTACATATTTAAGTATATTGAAAAGATAAATGACTAAGGAAATACGATGAAATGAGATCAGTGGTAGACAGCAATATAATTGTGATGATTAAAAATGAGGATAGTTGATCAGAGCTTTCCTTGACAGGTTTAAGAATTATTTCTATGATATTTTTCAATATCTCATTTTCTACAACTTTTAAGTAAGTATATTCAGTTCCATATTTTACATCGCATTTTTAACTTTGTTCAGAAAACAGTAAGGTAACTGTCCTATAGCAGTGAAACAAAGATTGAATACATGTTTTTCTCCTCACCTTCTATCTTTGCCTAGAAAGTCCTAGATTCTGAGATTTGTGTTGCCTAAGTGTCTAATATCTGAATCACTATATCTGATTATTTCCCATGGAAAGCGTTCTATGGTCTAGGAGTAGTAAAATCATAGAGGAGAACGTAGGGGTTGGAAGGTCAGAAGTGGCAAAGAGGTTGCAGAAGGTATTTTATGCTATACTATAAGCTCACCAACAAGGTCAAATAGCTAAAGAGAAATCCGTGAATACCCAAGACAGGCTTCGTCTACTTCATGGTTTGTCCTCAAAGCATCTATCTGATATAGACTTGTTACTTGGAGCTTGTGACTACAGCACCTCAGCAAGTATTATAGTGAATGGGGCTTAAGAAAGTTAGAATGTTGCTTAATAAGAGAAAATTAAATACAGATGCTCCTCAATTTACAATTTTGGTTACATCCCGATTTGAACCCATCCTAAGTAGAAAATATCATAAATCAAAAATGCATTTAATACCCCCAACTATAACACATCATAGCCTCTCCTTCCTTAAACGTGCTTAGAACACTCCAGTTGGGGAAAATTATCTGGCAACAAAGAACACGGTTGACTGTGAAGTGGTCCTTCTCATAGTCATTATCACACTACATGAGGCCAACCCAGGATGAGATCAAACTTTGAAACCCGTGTGGTTTCTACTGAATGCTTACCACTTTTAGAGAAATTTCATAAGTGAAACCACAATAAGTTGGGGTCTGTTGGTGTAACTGAAAATTGGTATAGATTTAGTATAGAAAAAGCCTGTAACTATAATATTTAAACAGGTAAATATAGCTTCTAGTTTTACATTTCTTTAAGGGATTCTCCGTAGGCATCTTGGGGTTGTGTAATAGAATGAACATAGATGGCTCTTCAAAATTTTGATTTTTGAAAGCATAATTTTAACCCATGCTAAATCTTTGCTGGTGTGGCTAACCATACAGCAAAGAGAAGACAAAGGGGTGAATTGATTAGGTGAATTTGAATGCATTTTTATATACATTAAAACCTACTGACAAGGTGTTCATATATGGAGTTTGGATAGGCACAGGCCACAATTACGATTTATACATAATTTAAAGCATGGGGACCAAACAAGAAAACAGTTTAAAAATGTCTCAATGTAAATCAAAATTACTATTAAAAAATACTGTGATTTTGAGAGACTATTTCAGAAAGAAAGGTGTAATAAAGGGGCGTAGATTTCCTTAGGGATCCTCAAACATTCAATTATACTCTCTCCTACAAGAATAATAAGGATATAAAAGACAGAAACAATGTTTGGTCTGTATAATTTACGATCAAATGTTAGCAAATGTTCAATAGTCAAAATGTTTTTCAGATAAAATACAAGCATAATATAAGGCCATATGGCAAATGTACTTTACCGTACAGATGGCTCATAGGAACTTAATGAAGATGGTTGGGAGATTTACTATAGATGCATAAGTTGGAATCTTTATAATGAGGCAATATAAGTGATGAAGTTGAACAATCAAATGAATAAAATAGGTGTAGAAAAATGGGCTACAATAAAGGAAATGAATGTTAACATGAAATCAAAAGGACAATGTAATAATTAGAAAATATTTCATTTTTAAATAATAACTATGACTTAAGGTTAAGAATACTGAGGCTATTAGAATGGTCGAAAGCAAATGAAGATAAATGAGAAAGTGATCAGTCCCAGATTATCTCACGTGGTAACAATTTATTCATTTAATAATCACCGAGAATGGCTGAAGGGTAATACAGGTTTAGTTTAATAACACCGGCTATATTGCTTCAAATATGTGGTGGACGTTTGGTTGTCTTAAAGACATTTTTCTTTTAATTAATTAATGGCCTTACCAAATGAAGCAATGTGTTCTATTTACGATGATAAAGCAGTACAAAAATTCCCTCCTGAAGATCACAGATAATTTCCCAGTGATTAATGAGGCAGTTGGGCTCACAGACATCCAATTTCAGGTCCACCTATAAAAAGCACCTTTATAGATTTTTTAATTCATTGAAAATGATAAGCTACACCCTGCTGCTTCATTGTTTGTGTCATCAATTTAAAGTCTCATTTATTATGTATTCCGATGTTCATAGTTAACCATTGCATGGCTAACAAATGCCTCTATGATGTTTTGTTCTTGCACAGAGAGAACTTGAAATCAACTCATTATGTAGAATAGTTGACACATCTAAAACCAGATATTTAAAGGTGCTAAGCTTTGCTTTAAAAGTTAATACGTACTGTTATAAGTTCAGTCCTTTTATCTTAAATGGTTTAATTTACTTAATGGAAATCCATACTCATAAGAAATTAAGTGATTAAAGGAAAAGCAAGTTATTTTCTTGATCCACTCCTCTCATCCATCTGAACATTTCCGCTTCCCATAGATAAATATATGCTTTGAGAAACGTATATTTTGAGAAATTTTTATTCATAAGAAAGTACAGTGTGTGTGCATGAGTTTGAGTATATACATGCACTTGCTTTGAATATTTTCAATTGCTGTATTTTGTATTCTATAGTTATACTAGAATTGGTTTAGCTTTTTTAATAGATATTTAGATAAACCTGGTTTGCAATATTATAAACAATGCTGCAGCGAATATTTTGCCATAAATATCTTTCTTTTTAAGGTTTTATTCTGAAATTTTATTTCTTTTTATTAAATCATAGCTGTGTACATTAATGCAATCATGGGGTACAATGTGCTGGTTTTATATACCATTTGAAATGTTTTCATCAAAGTGGTTAACATAGCCTTCACCACATTTTCTTAGTGATTGTGTGAAAACATTTATACTCAGGCGGTGCCTGTTGCTTAAGGAGTAGGATGCTCGGCTCATATACCGGAGGTGGTGGGTTCAAACCCGGCCCTGACCAAAAAAAAAAAGACATTTATACTCTACACTTAGTAAATTTAACATGTGCCCTTGTAAAATGCACTGTAGGTGGATTTCCACCAATTACCCTCTCTCCACCCATCCTCCCTAAATATCTTGATTACTGTGTGAGTCTATCTGTAAAGGAGTTAGAATGGAATTTCTCCACCTAATGTTAGGTCCTCATAAACATACACAGTGACAAAGTGCCTTCCAAAATCACCATACCAGTCTATTCTATGCCCTTACAGTTCCCTCTTGTCCTCAACCCAATTAATGTTCCATGTGACAGAGTGATCACTTTAAAATGTAACATATCACCTCTCTGCTAAAAATCTTCAATGCTTCCTCAGTGTATTAACCCGCCCAGCTTCTCATAACAGAACCTCACTGAGTGAATGGTTTAAACAGCAGAGATTTATTTCCCGACAGTACTGGAGGCTGAAAGTCCAAGATCAGGGTTCCCCTCGGGTTGTGGGCGGCTTCCTTCTCATCGTGTCCTCCCATGGCCCTACCTCTGTGCTTGCTGAGACAGGGTGTACTCTAATACCTGATGTTTCCCCTTCTCCTTCAAAGGAGACCAGCCCCATAGGATTAGCACCCCATCTTGTGAAGTCATTTAGTTACGTCAATAAAGAAATTTGGGGAGGAAAGCAAAAGTCAATCCATAATAACACACACTTTTATGTAACATTCAAACTCTTTACCATATCAGACTTGTATAATTTAAACTGAATAAAGTAACCCTTAAATACCTTCCCTAACTTGCCTCTTCTATTATTTTTCACATTTAGGAACTTTTGCTCCTCTATATGCTGAACATTTTCCTTAATTAGGCCTTTGAAGATGCTCTTTCAGCCCCCAGGCGCGTGTGCACGCACGCATGCACACACGTCTTTCTCCATGGTTGCTTCAAGTTCATCCTTCAAAACTCAATATAAAAGTAATTCCAGCCTTAACTTAAAAGTAGCTCCTCCGTATAAATTCACCTGGTCATCCTAAGTAGACACCTGGGTTTTCTAAACTCATTTTCTATTAATAATGCAGACCCTTGTATTTAGTAATCATCCTCTTTAACTTTTTCACATCCCATACATATCACTTTCTTTTTTGTGTAATAACATTTCCACAAACTTAAAGGCTTAAAACAACACAAATGTATCTTACAATTTTGAAGACTGGGGGTCTAGTGTGCATCTTAGGGAATGAACCAAGGTGTGTGCAGTGAAGGCCTAGGTCAGAGTCTGTTTTTCCACCTTCTTTAATCTACCTGCAATCATTGGTTCATGAATCCTGTCAACATGTTCAAGGCTCATCACTTTACCCTTTGGTGCTTCTAACTCTGATCTTTCTGTCTCTCTCTTTTTTTTTTTTTTTTTTTGAGACAGTCTCACTTTTTCCCTCGGTAGAGTGCTGTGGCATCACAGTTCACAGTAACCTCAGATACTTGGGCTCAAGCAACACTCTCCCCCAAGTAGCTGGGAATACAGGTGCCTGCCACAACACTCGGCTATTTTTTTGTTGTTATTTTTTAGTTGTCATTGTTTAGGAGGTCTGGGCTGGGTTTGAACCCACCATCCCCAGTGCATGTGGCCGGCACCCTCACCACTGAGCTATGGGTGCTGAGCCTCTGTCTCCTGTAAGGACCCTTGGGATTACATTGTGTCCACTCAGATATTCCAGGAGGCTATTCCCATCTCAAGATCTTCATCTTATTCACATTTTCAAAGTCTTCTTTTTACCACAGAAAATAGAATATGTGCAGCATCCAGGGATTAGGACATGTGTATTTGGGGGGGTCCCTTATTCAGCCTGTCTCACAACAGGTTGGACTAAGAGTTCCCTTACATATCTCATTTACAAGTGTATATTCCCTGTACAACTTTGTTGAATAGCTGAGTGAACAAATTATCTCTTGAGAATGTTAGATCATATATTTTTTTTGCCAATGGGAATAATGAAAAAAGTATCTAAATGTTGATTTGCATCTATGCCACCATGAATGAGAACAGCATCTCTTTACTGGAGATTGCAGTTCTTATTTGTGTGAGCTGCCTCTGGATTCTCTTTGCCTTAAGATCCTTGGATGCCTCACCATTTTTACTTATTAGGAAAATTTTTCTTTTTTCCAAAGGTAGACATGTACTTTTTGTCCTAGCTTATCCTTTACCTTTTCATTTTTTTAAATATTTTTTATCAGAAATATTGTACAGTTGTATGGAGGTCATTATGAAAGTTTTGAGACAGACTGTGAGGGGCCATTAGTTCACTTCTTAAACACAGAGTCAGCAGTGTCCTTTCTGATTGATCAGTGCAATTTCAACTTGCCTGACTTACGGGTGTTGCGGGGAGGGCTTCAGTTGTTTCTATCCACAGGGATTTTATATTTCTTGATTTTTGTGTATCTCAAAACTTTCATCATGACTCACATAATAAAACATCTATGTTCTAAAAATTATGACCATTTCATTAATAATACTTTAAATCACTATCTTTAACACTTTAATATCAGTGTGTTTTTATAAAATGAATGACCTAAAACTAAAAATATATCATGCACACACACTGTACTTTCTTGTGAACTAAAACTGAAAATATATTTTTTCAAAGAAATAGCCTGTTGTCTCAGGACTATATTTTAAACTACCTCTTCTGTTTAGTTTTAAATGTTACCTTTTTATGCAGTGAAACTACAAATATACCCAAATAGTTTAGAAATTTCTATTCTGTTCGCTAAATTTATCCTTGTTTTGGATTTGAGATGATGCATTTAATTTCTATATATTTATAACTTAAATATTAAGAGGAGTCACTTCTCAAAATATGACATTTCCAGATTGGCCTAGTTCATTCACACAGGTTTATTTTATAATTTGGACATCTCCCTCCACCACCCAATTCTAAACCAAAATAAAACACAGAACAAAACGGCCCCCACTCGGCTCCTTACGTTCCATTTACAGATGTGTTTTAGGAGAACCGACATCCTTAAGGTATTCCTATTCAAGAGCAAAGGGCAGCTATTCACTTATGCAAGTCTTTTTTCATATTCCTTTCTAACATGTTAAGGTGTATTTCAAACTCTTTTCATGTTGTTATTCCTGATTCCTTCATCTTTAAAGGTTCTTGTTTTAATTTGCACCATGAATGAAATGTCATTTTCTGTTAATTTTCTGTCCTGCTACTATTTTGTGTTTTTGACAATTTGTGAATTGCTGGGGAGCACAAAAATTATATAGGATATAAAAATGTTTTTGTACCTGTTTTGTATCAATCTTGTTTCATTCTTGTTCATTTACGACGGGAACATCCACCACTGCTTCCGTAATGACCTGAACCTGTAAGCGGTGCTGTGGTCCATGGCTCCCGACTGTCAGGGAACACCTGAAGGAGCTGATCATTAATCAGAATCACAGAATTTTGCAACACACAGTCATGACAAGAAATATCAACCCATTCCTATTTCAGGGATAATTATGACCAACAATATATTTTGCAGCATCAAATGTCTTTAGGATTTATTTTAGTTACTTCTTCCTTGTTCACGTAGGTTTTTAAAAATTACTATCCTTGTCAGATTTTAGTTTCGATCTAATTCTGCTTTCTTACAGTTTCATAGCTTTTCTTCTTTATATTTGGTAAAAGCTTTAATATTTTTAAAAAAACATTTAAAGGGCCGTGCCTGTGACTCAAGGAGTAGGGCGCCGGCCCCATATATGGGAGGTGGGGGCTTCAAACCCGCTCTGGCCAAAAACTGCAAAAACTAAAAATAAAATAATAACTGGTAGGAAAAAGCACATATTTTACTAGAAAATGGCTCAATTAATCAAGTTTTGAAATTTATTCTTAGAGTAATTCAAAATATTTTATTAAAATCTGTCTTTCCTAAGTACCAGTTGAAGTTTTTCATTGTAATTAACTTTATTTGGTATCCTTTTTAACATTGATTAGGATATTTAGAGATCTAGGTAATAACAGGAGAATATTAAGATCCCCTCTACCTCCAGTGAATAAGATTGGATTAATGTATCATAATGTTTTTCAGTTTCTTAATTTATTAATTTATAGTTTAAAGAAACTGGAGGAAAGTACCATATTAGTTTTTCTTTCTAGTTAGAAATTGTTACAAATTAACTTAATATTTGTTCTTAATACTGATGTATCTAAATCAGGCGTCCTCAAACTACAGCCTGTGGGCCACATGCGGCCCACAGAGGACATTTATCTGGCCCGCCAGGTGTTTTTGCTGCCACTGCCTGTCCTGCTTAGCAGCTGACTTGTCCCAGGGCCACAGTCCGGCCCCCCAATGGTCTGCGGGACAGTGAACTGGCCCCCTGTTTAAAAAGTTTGAGGACCCTTGGTCTAAATCTATGACTTCAGTACATAAAGAGCTAAATCTTTTTAAAATATAATTTTTAATATTTTTTAAGATTTTATTTGCTTTTAAATATGTATTTATTGAGTTGGAGAATGAGGACTGTTTTTTCAACATTTTCTAATTTAGTGGCTTGCAATTTTTTTCCTTGAGAACCTTATGAAGTCATGGTTCTTGAACCATTCTTGTCCTCAAAATTTGAGGGCCTGAAGACCTTTGGTTTATGTGGGTTATCTCTATAGGTATATACCCTACTCAAAATTTAAACTTATTTTTAAAGATTTACTTAAGCCATTTAAAAATAGTAGACCTATTACATGAAAGCATAAATATTTCATGAAAATACATATTTTTCAAAACAAATGACTGACATTCTTACAAATATATTTAACGTCATGCTTAATAGAACATGAACAGTCTTATATCACATATGTTCTCTAGAAAACTTTCAGTGAAAAATAGATATCTCAGTGTTTTCATAAAATGAGATTTGACCTTGTGAATCAAATATAGAGACCCCTGAAGAACCCCAGAGATATTTGGAAAATTATTTCTATTTAAGATATTGTCAACTAAGGCTGTGAACACAATATTTTTTTCTTCTCATAGTTGAGTTTTTTTGTTTTTGTTTTTGTTTTTTTAATCTAACTAAATGCTGATAATATTTTTTTCTTGGTCCTTGATTGCTAGTAACTTTACCATGATATGCTTTGCTGGGTTTTGTACCTTATCAAGTTCAACAGTAAATAAGATTTGGTCTTATAGGTTACAACTATAAGTCTTTCATTCAAAACAGTCATTTTGTTCATCCATAAATATTGCTGTTCTATTTCTACTATTCTTAAAAACACATTATGTATGTATTAGACTTTGTTGTTCCTAGTTTCTTCTTATTTAATCCAGTTTATCTGTTGATATTTAACAGTATTTTGTCATATTTTCCCCTCAAGCATGTCATCATAGTTGAATTTACATGCAATCCACTTCTCTTTATTCCTAATGTATATTTCACTTTGGTAATGACCTTGTTCTACAATTTCTTCAAGCACGGCTCTGTTCACACATTTTGTTTCATTGTTTTACTGACTCTCCTCTGAATAATACATTTTTTGAATGAAGGTGTATCTTCTCTACAATAATGTTAAGAATATATAGTGTACGATTTTTCTAACATTTCCTGGAGCAATTTTTTTACACTTTTCACCAAAGGCTGTTGACTTTATTTCCTTTTGTTGGTATATAGGAACAGACATGGTCAATCTTTTCTGCTTATTACTTTATGGGCACATGAGAGTGGTTTTATGTAGCATGATACAAAAATCATGAGTTGAGTCCACTTCAACTTGAACCCTTGGTTCAGAAATCTTTATCCACTATAGGAAAATTTACTATTAACATTTTCACTTTATAATGACTCATTTCCCAAGAAAGTAGTGATTATACCTATGGTGGGCTGATGATTCCCCACAGTATGTTCACATGCTCATCCCTGAAACCTGGAATGTGAAGACATTTTGAGGGAAAAGGGAAGACTTTGGAGATATAAGTAGGGATTTTTAAATGAAAAGGTTATCCTAGATTAAATAGGTGAACACTAAGTATCTTCAAGCATCCCATATAAAAGGAAGGCTAAGCTGGACATCGTGGCTCACACCTATAATCCTAGCACTCTGGAAGACCCAAGGTGGGCAGATTCCCTGAGCTCAGGAGTTCAAGACCAGCCTGAGCAAGAGAACCCATCTCTATTAAAAAAAAAAAAAAACTAGCTGGACTGTGTGGGGTCTCCTGTTATCCTAGCTGCTTAGAAGGCCAAAACAAGAAAATCTCTTGAACCCAGGAATTTGAGGTTGTTGTGAACTAGGCTGATGCCATGGCACTCTAGTCTGGGCAACAGACTGAGACTCTCGGGAAAAAAAAGGAGGCCAAGGGAGATTTTTTTTTTTTTTTTGCACAAATGCACATATATGGTATGAACATGGAAGCAGAGATTCAAGTTGTGCATTCCATGGGTCAAGGAAGGCTAGAAGCTGCTGGAAACTGAAAGAGGCAAGGAATAGATTTTCCCTAAAAGTCTCTAGAGGAAATAAGACACTGTTAACACCTTCATTTCAGACTTCCGGACCCTAGAACTTTCAGATAATAGACTCTTTTGTCTTAAGACACACTTTTTATAGTAATTTATTATAGTAGTCACAGGAAACTAATACAGTATCCTACCTGAAAATTATTTTTAGTAGTTTAATGTGTGTATTTGTGGTGTCAGCTGATTTTCAGGGCTGAGTGCAAATAGCTTTCAGTAGCTTTCAAGTAGTGTTCAGCCTGCAGCTTGTGAACATTACTCCGAGGAGGAAAAGTAAGATGGTGTGTGAAAGTTCCATTGGTCAACTTTGATTGCAGTGACTTTAGTTGCTTGTCCTGTAACTATCCTCCCATGTCCCTAATCGCTAACATTCCAAGTAAAAAAACTTTCTTCAGAACTTTCAGATCTCAATTATTTTTATACAAAGTTCTAGCCTTTGTAGACATCAAGGTGAACTAAATTATTAGTATTCAATATTGATAAAATTGAACAAACTATCTGCTTGTGTTTGCAAAAAAAAAATCAGATAGTATGTGTCTTCTGGGAAAGAGTTATGGATATAGATGCTTAAAATCTATAAATACCATAAGTACTGAATCAATAGCATCCTCTGTCTCTAATGTACATTGCCAATGGGAAAAGACCAAATGTGGACCACTGCTTAGCTTTATAAAGTTTTATTGGCACAGAGCTACATTTATGTATTTCTTGGGCTGCTTTTACTCTACAACTGTAGAAATGGGCAACTAGGATAAGACCCTATTGCTGCAAAGCTTATCTGTCCTTTCTTCTTCAAAAAATGGTTGCCTACCCCTGAGCTGTAAAAAGAAACATGATAGAAACTATACAAAGATTCTTTTTTTGCTCCATTGAGCTCTAAAAATTTGCTCTAGATTTATAGAAAATGTTTAGTAGTTTTTCAATGGATCATGACAGAGTTTCTAAAAATCTTGGATGGAGATGCATTTAGATTTGTATTGCATTTTAAAGGACTTTTGTGCAAAGATACTAAAACTGAAATGTGCAAATGTATCTCGGCTCTAAATGAATTGGGACGTTCCAAAACATCAATCATTCCTCTACACAATAAATGGAAATTGCTGAAATGAAAGTTTCCAGATCAGTTTAACAAATAAAAGTAAAGCCTATTTCAGATGGAATACATTATATTCCTAAAATAGATGATAGACTATATTATTTACAAAAATCAGTGGGAAAGACAAAATAATTCTGCTGTTTAAGGAAGCAGAACATTTATTTCTGCGCTCTTCTGACAGTAAGTTTATAATTTATTTGTCCTGCAAGTAAACACAAATAAATACAAAATTCATATATACTTCGTCACTTACTACATAGCCATGCAATGTATGCATAGGTTTTTAAGAACAAAACAGATTAAGAAAAATCCTGAAATATGGGTATCAGATTTGTCTCAAATGTTGAAAATAGAAGGCATTTTCAAAATTCTTGGACAGCTTTCATATAATAGAGATCAAATTAGAAAGCTTATACTGCTAATACAGCCTTCGTCATACTTAGCATGATTTTCAATGCTATTAGCACAAGTTGCAACTAGATAAAAATATAAAAATTCGGTGTTTAAAAATATATTCAATGTTTGGTAAAGAAATAAAAATAACCATGTACCTATGTGTTAGTAAGGATACAACATTCTGTTATCAGTTACAAATCAACTCCAGTGGTCTTAATCAGAAAAAAAGAATGAATTCAAGGCAGGTGCGGCAGCTTAACCCTGTAATCCTAGCACTCTGGGAGGTCAAGGTGGGTGGATTGCCTGAGCTCACAGGTTTGAGACCAGCCTGAGCCAGAGCAATACCCATCTCTAAAAATATCCAGGTGTCTTGGCGGGTGCCTGTAGTCCCACATACTTGGGAGGTTGAGGCAAGAGAATCACTTGAGCCCAAGACTTGAGATTGCTGTGAGCTATGATGCCATAGCACTCTGAAGAGGGTGACAAAGTAAAACTTTATCTCAAAAATAAAAATAAATTCACTGACATAAATAAAATGATCTGGAGTACTACTTGATGTACTATGAAATACTAGAATTTAGATGGTGTCCCCAGGATTCAGATTTTCTCCAGACTTTTGTCTGTGCCAGTTCCATTCTTCACCCAGTAGGGATCATGGGCCAGTATAAGCTATAGACTCATAGCTCCACAGTGTAAGAAAGAAATTTGTTTTTCTAAATAGTTCCAGAAGAGGTTGCCAGATTACTAAAACTGTATCAGATTCCTAAACTTAATCAGTGAAAATAGTCTGGCTAAAACCCAATAAGTTGCATTGTTTATAAGAGTGTAAATAGGAAAATTTGGCAAACATTTTATCATTTGAGAGGGAGGCAGAATAATAGGAGAGACATGAATGAACTTTGGAAGTCAAACAGCATCTCTACAGTTAAGACTCTTTGGCCCTGGAACATAATCTAAAGAAATCATCAAAATGGAAAAATGTTCATGTCAAGATTTTAAACCTTATTTATAATTTGAATCCCTGGAAACCACTTAAATATTAAGCAAAATGAACACTTGTGCTTTAAAAAATAGTATAGCATTAAATATTTTTCCAAATGTTTATTTAACTATATATCATGTCATCACTTTGTAATCTAATTCTGTGGTTTTACAACTTTCATTACGCCTCCTCCTTGGCTATGAATTTTGTCTCTTTTCATATTGAGTTCGTCAGATAGTTTCTGGAAACTCTTGTATTTCCTGATAGATTATACTGGGGAGAGATTGATTTCCTTCACACATTTACTAAGTGCTTGTCCAACCTCTTTCCTCATATCCACAAGTACCTCCTTTCATGAACCCTACTCTGTTTTGTGCTTTTTCTCCTTATTCATCATCAGTCAAGAAAATAACTGTCTAGAAGCAACATTTGCCAACAGAAATAGTCAATACATTTTTCTTGATCTCAATCTCTATCTATATGGTCATCTGGTTGCAGATACACCACAGATTGATGTTCCACAGACAAATTCTTCATCTTTAACCACATTTGATTGGCCTTATCCCAACTCAGGTGGCGTTTCACTCCTGTTCTGTAATTTTCTACTGTTACAGATAGAGTATTTGACGAAGTCCTGTCGTACATGACAAATCTTAGCACGCTCCGCTAGCAAAGTCTTCATACTGAAACACTATCTAAAGAAAGTCATGTGTTCCTGGGGGCGGCTGCTTGGAATAGCCTGAGCTACCCAACAGTCCTTCCCACTGATTCAAACCAAGGCATTCTCAGTGTCTGTGTTTTTAATTGGAAGTGTCTGTCTGTGAGCAGCAATTACCACAGTGAAAACTGAAAAAAACAGGGGGAAGAATACACTTTCCTCTTCACCACACAGCTGCCAAGGGTGTAAATAAATATTTTGTGTCCCCCAGTCGGAATCTGCTTCCCAGCCCTGTGTATTATTTCTAGGCAATCTCTGGGCATTTGTGTGTTTGTGCTGTGAAATAGGCACATCAATATCTCAGGGGCTTAAAGGAACAGTTATTGTATCTGTTCCTTCCTCTGTTGGTCAGCTGTACTGTCTCAGCTTCAGAGTCCTCCTGGGACCTAGTAGATTCCATCCTTGTACAGACTGGTAGAAGTACAAGAGATGCAAAGGGAAACATAATCTTTTCAGGTCTCAACTTCAAAGTGCTACACTGACCCCATCTGCCCACCTTCCATTGGCAACACAAAGTCACATAGCCAAGTTAAAAACAAACAGGGCTGGAAAATATGGTTTGCCCATTCTAGTGACAACAAAATCAAATGGGAAAATTTATTATAGAGAGGGAGTAAACAATTGGTTTAAACAATTGGTTGCATCTATACTCTAGTCATATGGGGAAAAACAATATTCATTTTGTGTTGAAGTATAAGATTTTTATTGTTAACAAATTCAGTCTGCTTTGTAATTTATGTCATTTCCTTCTAGATCCTCTAAGTTAGGTCAATCTATAGCATAAAAAGCTCAAAGTTTGACTTTTTTTGTGTGTGTCTCAGGAACAAGTTAGTCAAAATTTGAATGACATTGTATTGGAGCTTGTTATACAGCCATCATTTTGAACCAATGACCTGAATGTTTGTTTTTTTAATTGAATTGAATTCAATTCAGTTTTAGAATTGACCTAAACCTCAGTTTAAGAAGGATATGAAAACAATTTTCCAGTTGATAGGTGTGCAAATCCGTAACTTCCTTCTCTACTGACAGTACACAGAAACTATGTAAACTGACACAAGCTTGGATCCCCTCTCAGCTTCTGGAAGGAGAATTGTAGTTACAGACATCAAACATTGTACAATGGTGTATTCCTCAGTAGTCACTTATTTTAATCATCACACATTTTCTTCATTCTATACTACTGCTTGGAAAACTACATCACTTTATTAAAATATAGGTCAATATATTTCATTATTTTTTCTTAAATGTATACAGTTATGATTTAACAATTATGTGGTACAAAAAGATTTCATATACATTGTTGAATGCTTAAACTAACATAACTATCACCTCACTTATTTTTGTGGTGAGACATTTATAATACACTCTTAGTTGTTTTGAAATGTACCCTTGCCTTGTGTACAATAGGTGAGATCCTTTCAAATATGCTCCCTCTATTGGACATGAAGATAGTCCAGAAAGAAGGTCATTATATCTTAAAATTGTAGCCTTGTATCTGATTTTAAAATCATTGCTCTGACTGAGAAGTGGAATGATGAAACTTTCTCAAAGTATTCTATATCTTGATGAAGGTGTGGGTTAAACAGTTACATGCATTTGTCAAAACCCAGAAAAAGTACATTTAGAATTTGAACATCTCACTGTAAGTTTTACCTTAAGAAAATGACCATTTTTTGACTAGTTTGCTCTTGAAGAGTTGCAGAATA
This sequence comes from Galago senegalensis, assembly GCA_963575145.1. Lineage (NCBI taxonomy): Eukaryota > Metazoa > Chordata > Mammalia > Primates > Galagidae > Galago > Galago senegalensis. The sequence continues at coordinate 498 of CAUYTI010037654.1, read as the reverse complement.
TGCCACTCAAGATATATTTGACATTAGAATTACTTCAAAGTAAATGTGACTTGAAAAACAGCCCACGAGTATGTTCCCTTTCCTTCCTGAAGACAGGATCCCCATGTGTAAGAGCCCCCCTGCCATGCCAAGAGAAAAGAAACATTCTTTCACAGGGAGCCATAATAGAGAGAATTGTATAAGAAGCAGAGGTTGTTAAAAAAATCTTTATCTCCTTTTGGCCTCACTGCAAACTTCACTTTTACATAATTGCCTCTTTGTTCTACCTAATTCAACAGCAAGCACCTCAGTTTTGCCATTTCTTCGTGTCACCCTTTTCTTAAGAGGCTCTAATATCACGTAAAACTTTTTTTTATATATTTTTTTAATTAAATGATAGCTGTGTACATTAATGCAAACATGGGGTACAGTGTAGTGTCTTCACACACATTTTGACATACTTTCATCAAGCTGGTTCACATAAATTTCATGTTATTTGGTTCTTTTCTTATCACTTGG
>CAUYTI010037651.1:0-11785 GCA_963575145.1 Galago senegalensis | reverse complement strand
TTTTTTTTTTTTTTTTGAGACAGAGCCTCAAGCTGTCCCCCTGGGTAGAGTGCCGTGGCATCACAGCTCACAGCAACCTCCGACTCCTGGGCTCAAGCGAGTCTCCTGCCTCTACCTCCCAAGTAGCTGGGACCACAGGCGCCCGCCACAACGCCCGGCTATTTTTTGGTTGCAGCCGTCATTGTTGTTTGGCGGGTCCGGGCTGGGGATTTGAACCCGCCACCTTAGGTGTACGTGGCTGGCGCCTTAGCCGTTGAGCCATAGGCGCCGAGCCTATTTGTTTATTTTCATGACTATACTGGAGTTATGAGTTCTTGGCAGTAAAACTGTAGAAGTGAAGTCCACTTTCTTTTTTCTTTTTTTTTTTTTTGCGGTTTTTGGCCGAGGTTGGGTTTGAACCCGCCTCCTCCGGCATATGGGGCCAGTGCCCTACTCCTTTGAGCCACAGGCATCTCCTGTGAAGTCCATTTTCATCACATCATATTAAGTGTTCATGCTGTGAGCATAACTTATCACTGATGTTAATTTCTATCACCTGGCTGAGATATTGTTCGCAAGCTTTCTCCATTGGAACTCTGTTGATCCAGGCTAGAGTGCTATGGCCTCAGCCTAGCTCACAGCAGCACCTGGTTCAAGTTATCCTCCTGCCTCAGCCTCCCAAGTAGCTGGGACTACAGGCGCCCACCACAACGCCTGACCAGTTTTTCTATTTTTAGTAGAAAAGGGGGTCTGGTTCTCGCCCAGGTTGGTCTCAAACTTCTAGCCTAAAGGGATTCTCCCCTGCCTTAACCCCAGAGTGCTAATATTACTGCCTACCAGCATTTAACTTAAGATCAAAATGAGGAAAGAGGCCTTTCTTTTTAAAACACACCTCAGCCTTCCCCAGTAGTATAACATGCATATTTGAAAGGGGAACCTTCTTTCTGATATTTTTCCAAACCTTCCTAAATAGAAGAGAGACTATTGTCCTATGCTTCTGTTTTCCCTGTGGTTTCAGATGGACTTAAGAAGTTAAAATTCTTCTGGGCAGTTTGGCTCATGCCTGTAATCCCAGCACTCTGGGAGGCCGAGACACATGGATTGCCTAAGCACACAGGTTTGAGATGGTCTGAGCCAGAGCGAGAACTCATCTCTGAAAATAGTCAGGCGTTGTGGCAGGCACCTGTAGTCCCAGTCACTCTGGAGGCTGAGGCAAGAAAATCACTTGAGTTCAAGAGCTTGCGGTTGCTGAGAGCTATGATGCCATAGTACTCTACCAAGGGCAACAAAGTGAGACTCTGGCTCAAAAAACAAAACAAAACAAAAATATCTCCCCATTGGGCAGTGCCTGTGGCTCAGTAGGTAGGGCACTGGCCCCAGATACTGAGGGTGGTGGGTTTGAACCTGGCCCCAGTCAAAGTACAACAAAAAAAATAGCCAGGCATTATGGCGGGCAACTGTAGTCCTAGCTATTTCGGCTGAGGTAAGAGAATCACTTAAGCCCAGGAGTTGGAGGTCGCTGTGAGCTGTGACGCTACAGCACTCTACTGACAGGAATAAAGTGAGACTCTGTCTCTAAAATAATAATAATAAACTCCCCATTAATCATGAGATGTTGGTTCATCTCACAAAAACCTATCTTTTGCCAGGTGCAGTGGCTCACGCCTGTAATCCTAGCCCTTTGGGAGGCCCAGGTGGATTGGCTGAGCTCACAGGTTGGAGACCAGCCTGAGCAACAGTAAGACCTTGTCTCTAAAAATAGCTGGGTGATGTGGCAGGTGCCTGGAGTCCTAGCTACTCCAGAGACTGAGGCAAGAAAATCACTTGAGCCTAGGAGCTTGGGTTTGTTGTGAGCTGTGATGCTACAGCACTCTACTGGGGCAACAAAGTGAGACTCTGTCTCAAACAAACAAACAAACCTATCTTTTTTTTTAGAGACAGTCTCACTTTATTGCCCTTGGTAGAGTTCCATGGCATTGCAGCTCACAGCAACCTCCACCTCTTGGGCTTGGGAGATTCTCTTGCCTCAGCCTCCTGAGTAGCTGGGGCTACAGGTGCCCACCACAACACCTGGCTATTTTTGGTTGCAGTTTAGCCAGGGCTGGGTTTGAACCCGCCATCCTTGGTATACAGGGCCAGTGCCCTACCCACTGAGGCATAGGCACCACCCAACAAACATATCTTTTATGGAATAGCTTTTAGTTTATACAGGAGTTTCTTATACAGGTCTAGTTGTAGAAAGGTTTTATGTAATTTAAATTTAAAGTTTCCCCAGTATTCCATTTACAGATATAAGTGAGAGCCTCTTAACATGGATGTGAAATGTTGCTCCTGCCTAACAAGATTTTTCTGCCAACTTGGGGCCCTTTGGGTGTTCCCAGAAGGTGAATGGCAAATCACTCCAGTCTACTCTTTTTGCCACTACCTTCAGGATCCTGGCTGTCTCTGTGTTCCATGTTCCAGACTTTTGTTTGCTACCCTTGCAGCTCTCCTGCGAGCATGTAATGATCTGAGAATTTGGCAGAATTCTCAGGATTCTTCTCCTTTGTTTCTCTTATCGGGAGGAATAACTTTCCCAGAATTCTTTTTTTTTGCAGTTTTTTTTTTTTTGGCCGGGCCCAGGTTTGAACCTGCCACCTCCGGTGTATGGGGCTGGCACCCCACTCCTTTGAGCCACAGGCACTACCCCCTAGAATTTTTTTTTTTTTTTGAGATAGAGTCTCACTTTGTTGCCTGGGTAGAGTGCAATGGCATCATAGTTCATAGCAACCTCAGACTCTTGGACTCAAGAGATTCTCTTGCCTCAGCCTCTGAAGTGGCTGGGATTACAGGGGCACCTACCACAAGGGCTGGCTATTTTTAGAGACAGGGGTCTCGCCCTTGCTCAGACTGGTCTCTAACTGGAGAGTTCAGGCAATCAACCTGGTTTGGGTTCCCAGAGTGCTAGGAGGAAAATGAACTTTTAGTAGACAACTTAACAGTCTCTGCCATAGCTCACTCCATTTGTCACAAACTTTTATTCTGGCAGCGCCTGTAGCTCAGTGGATAAGGGCACTGGCCATATATACCAAGGCTTGTGGGTTCAAACCCGGCCCAGGCTAGCTAAAACAACAATGACAACTGCAACAAGAAAATAGCTGGACATTGTGGCAGGGGCCTGTAGTCCCAGATACTTGGGAGGCTGAGGCAAGAGAATCGCTTGAGGCCAAGAATTTGAGGTTGCTGTGAGCTGTAACACCATGGTACTCTACCGAGGGCAACACCCTGAGACTCTGTCTCAAAAAATAAAAGAAAAACAGAAAAACACTTTTATTTCATTATACACAATTAAAAATGCCAACACCTCCCTTTGTGTGGACTCTCTGGTAGAAAATTAAAAAAAGAAAGTGATGGGGGCACCTGTACCTCAGTGGTTAGGGCATCGGCTGCCACATGCTCCATGACTGGTAGGTTTGAACCCAGCTTGGGTCTGCTAAACAAAAAAAATGTAGCCAGATGTTGTGGCAGGCACCTGTAGTCCCAGCTACTAGGGAGGCTGAGGCAAGAGAATCGTTTGAGCCCAAGAGTTTGAGGTTGCTGTGAGCTGTGATGCCATAGCACTCTAATGAAGGTGAGAAAGTGAGAGTCTGTCTCAATAAAAAAGAAAATGTGGTAACACTTCAGTGAAATTTCATCCTCGGCTCGGCGCCTGTGGCTCAAGCAGCTAAGGTGCCAGCCACATACACCTAAGGTGGCGGGTTCGAATCCCCAGCCCTGGCCCGCCAAACAACAATGATGGCTGCAACCAAAAAAAAAAAAAAATAGCTGGGCGTTGTGGCAGGCGCCTGTGATCCCAGCTACTTGGGAGGCAGAGGCAGGAGACTCGCTTGAGCCCAGGAGTTGGAGGTTGCTGTGAGCAGTGAAGCCATAGCACTCTACCCAGCTTGAGGAGTGGGACAGCTTGAAGCTCTGTCTCAAAAAAAAAAAAAAAAATTTCATCCTCAAAGGAAGAGAACTCCAATATCATCCATCTATTGCCTATAGATCCGAGTTCAGGCCCTCTGGGACTATGCAATCTTTTCCTTCAGGTCTAGAGATTATTTCTCTTGGATAAACAGCCTGGAGTTAAAAAACAAATTATCTCGTCTCCAAAATATCCAATACACTAATGATTATCACAAAGTGTAGTACTTGCCTAAGTAGCATTAGCCTCACTACAGAACTTGTAAGAAACATAAATTATTGGGTCACATCCAAACCCTACAAAATCAGAAGTTGGGTTGTGTCTAGAAATTTGTGTCTCAATCACCCAAGTTGGAGAGGTCCTGCAAAAGATAATGCTAGACACAGAAGTGTAAATGCAATGATATTTCTATTTAGCAAAGGAAATAGGGAGTGGACATTGTTTTTGAGCTTTTGCTTTCCAACAAATAAAATTTAGTAGCTTAAAATGGCAAATATCTATTTGCTGGTGACTCTGTAAATTGGCCATATGGACAGGGGACACCCACAGATTCATGATCAACTGGCAGTCCATGGCCTCTTTTATTTGCCTTGCAATTGGTAGTTGTTGTCTGGGGTGATGACAATAGCTGGGCCATATCTTTCCTCATGTAGTCCAGCCTACATTTATTCACATGGTCTAAGTTTCCAAAAGCAGAAAGAGGGAGGCAAGTCCCAGTGCACAAGCACTTTCCAAGTCTGTGTGTTGTGTCTGATATTATCTCATGGTCATGTGATCAAACCTACCATGTGTGCAAGAGGGGTCTTCTTAAAGGTAGTGAATGGGGTAATGAATAGGGTTTGGGGGAATTACTACCATTTTTTTTTTTTTTTTTTGAGGCAGCCTCAAGCTGTTGCCCTGGGTAGAATGCTGTAGCATCACAGCTCACAGCAACCTCAAACTCCTGGGCTTAGGCAATTCTCTTGCCTCAGCCTCCCAAGTAGCTGGGACTACAGGTGCCCACAACAACACCTGGCTATTTTTCGGTTGTAGTTGTCATTGTTTGGCAGGCCCAGCCTGGATTTGAACCTGTCGGCTCTGGTGTATGTGGCTGGTGCCTTAGCCACTTGAGCTACAGGCACTGAGCCACTACAGTCATTCTTGCAAACCATCTTCCATACTGCCTGACAGTACTAGTGAGGACACCCTATTCTGGCAAGTGGAGTAACTTTGTTAGTTGTTTAGCAGTCCCTAGTTCAGATCTCTGGGAATGTCTTAATTATCCATTTTCCTTCATAGACATAACTAATATGTCCTTCTGCATATACCTAATTCAGCTCTGTTCAATTATAGAGCTTTGGAAGCTGTCTTCCTGTTGATAACAGTTGGAAATTTGCAGAGTGCTAAGCTTCTATTTATTTTTTATTTGTATATATTCATGGGGTACAAGGGAACTTTTGCTACATTGATAGATTGCACTGTGGTAAAGTCAGATCCTCCAGTGCACCTGTCACTGGACCAACACACATTGTACCCACCAAGGAACCTCCCATCCTTTAGCTACCCCCTCACCCTCGGAGTCTCTGTTGTGTAGGGACTACTTTGGATTAGAGGCAGTTTTAAATTAGAGCCACTCGAAGTGAGGTTTGGAGTATCTTTGGGTGCAAAAACTTTAGTGAACATCTGGATTATTTTATCCAGTCAATTCCACGTGATAACAAAGTAGGCAAGGGTTTAGCACAATGGCTCATGCCTGTAGTCCCAGAGCTTTGGGGAAGGCCAAGATGGGAGGATAACTTGAGGAGCTCCAGGCCAGGAATTCAAGACCAGCTTGGGCAACATGGTGAGAGTCTCATCTCTACAAAAATTTAAAAATTAGCTCTGGGCAGCGCCTGTGGCTCAAGGAGTAGGGTGCTGGCCCCATATGCTGGAGATAGTGGGTTCAAACCCAGCCCCAGCCAAAAACTACAAAAAAAAAATTAGCTCTGTGTGGTGGTGTGCTCCTGCAGTCCTAGCTACTTAGGAGAGAGACAGAAGGATCACTTGAACCCAGGAGTTTGAGGTTGCTGTAAGCTATGATTGCACCACTTCACTCCAGCCTGTGGAATAGACCAAAAGCCTCTCTTTCTACAAAAAAGAAGAGGAAAAGTGGGCAAAGATCTTATCTAGACCTGTGTTATCCAATATGGGAACCATTAACCACACGTAATTATCGAACACTTGACATGTGACTATTGTGAATTAAGATGTGCTTTTTTTCTTTTTTTTGAGACAGAGGTTCAAGCTGTCACCCTGGGTAGAGTGCTTTGGCATCACAGCTCACAGCAACCTCCAACTCTAGGGCTTAAGTGATTCTCTTGCCTCAGCCTCCCAAGTAGCTAGGACTACAGGTCCCCACCACAACACCTGGCTAATTTTTGGTTGTAGTTGTCATTGTTGTTTGGCAGGCCTGGGCTGGATTCAAATCTGCCAGCTCCAGTGTATGTGGCTGGCACCCTAGCTCCTATCCCATCTTGCTCTTGCTCAGGCTGGTCTCGAACTCCTGAGCTCAAGCAATCCTCCAGTCTAGGCCTCCCAGAGTGCTAGGATTACAGGTGTGAGCCATTCTGCCCAGCTTAAGAAACCACATTCTTTTCTTTTTTTCTTTTGCAACAGAGTCTCACTTTGTTGCCCTCGGTGGAGTGCTATGGCGTCATAGCTCACAGCAACCTCAAACTCTTGGGCTCAAGTGATCCTCTTGCCTCAGCCTCTGGGACTATAGGTGCCCGCCAGAACACCTGGCTATTTTTAGAGATGGGGTCCTGCTCTGCTCAGGCTGGTCTCCAACTAGTGAGTTCAGGCAATCCACCTGCCTTGGCCTCCCACAGTATAACAGACCAATTCTGTGAAGTTCTAGGTAATTTCTCCTTATGGTTGCAAGATGGCTGCTGTTGTACTAAACAGGACACCTAAAGACAGGAAGGAAATGTAAGGGGGGAGCTTTTCCTTGTTCATCTCTTATCAGGGAGGAAAATCCTCCCCAGATGCTCCCTGTTCAACATCTCCTTCAGTGGATCGCACACCTCCCAAGGATGGTGGTAAAGTGAGTATTTGGTCTACTCACTCTCAATAGGGGTTCGTGTGGTCTGCTGACAAGGAGAGAGGAGGGAAGAACTGTTGGAAGGATAAGCAAGAATGTCTATTGAGGCCTTTTTGGTAATGATTGCCATGTAACAAACTACTCCAAGATTAGTTGCATAAAGGGATGACCATTTTATCAAGTTTGCAGGAATGTGGACAGAGCAGGACAGAGATGGTTTGTTTTTGTTTCACATGGTCTGGGTGTCACCTGGGAAGTCTCAAATGTCCAGGGGCTGGAATCACTTGGAGGCTTCTTCACCCTGGGCCAGGATTACTAGAAGGCTGGTGTGGCTAGAAGGTGTTGGGCAGAGTCTCTTATATGACCTTCCATGTAGTCTGGGATTCTCCCAGCAAAGATGTTGCAGTAGGAGGGGAGGAGAGAGAAAAAGAGAAGAGAGTGCATCAGGAATCAGTCCTGAGAGGGAGTCTCTAGAAAACAGTATTTTAAGGAAAACCATGAAAGTTGCATGGGCTTTTAGGACTTAACTTCGTAAATCACACAGTATTACGTCTGCCATATTCTGTTGATCAAAGCAGTCATGAGTGCTAGATGCAGGGGAGAGGACATAGACCTCATTTCTTGGTAGAGGAAGTGTTTTTGGTTTTTTTTTGGCTGGGGCTGGGTTTGAACCTGTCACCTCCAGCATATGGGGCCCGAGCCTTACTCCTCTGAGCCACAGGCACCGCCCCCTGGTGGAAGAAGTGTTAATAAATTTATAACTCTCATGTGGCTGAGGCAAGAAGATTGCTTGAATCCAGGAGTTTGAGACTGCGGTGAACTGATGCCCCGGCATGCCGGGCTGGACAGAGTAAGACTGTGGAACACTATTACATCATATGCTGAGAAAGATAAAAGGATGAAGAAAATACAAGTTCTCCTCTTGCAGAGAGAGAGAGAGAGAGATAGATAGATAGATAGAGAAAGAATATGAATGAGAATGAATGAGAATTTAAAGCATCTGCCAGACCGGTTCCTGGTAGAAAATGCACCTATGTTTGGGCTCTTCTTATATTAAATTAAACATTATTTTGGAACACCATTATATCATATGCTGAGAAGGATAAAAGGATGAAGAAAATACAAGTTTCCCTCTTGTAAATTGTTAGAAGTCTAGGCAATAGGAAGCAGATTCTCCCCTCTATTGTCCTTTTAAAAGCTGTAACGGAAACAGAGACAAAGCGCTCCTGGCAGATGGGCCCGGGAAGCCCCAGTGAAGGAGGTGGCCTGTGATCAGGTCCTTATAAATGGGTAGGTGTCAATCAGGGGAAATAAAAGGAGGATAAAACAAAGATATGTTTCTAATTCTAGTAGTGGAAAAAGTAAGGTCCGGGACCCCTGAAAACTTGCTCGAGAGTTCAGAAAGGTATATGCTATGTGTCCACACTGTGGTAAACCCGACGTCCACACCCTGAGCCCATTTCGCGTGGGAGAATTCGGGCGGAGGGTGCGGGCCCGCTGTCTCAGAACCTGACCAGTAGAGGGCGCCACAAGCATGCGCGTCCTCAGCCCATCCGGGCTGCGGAGGCGGTGCGTCCTCCCGGCCCGGGGCGGGCCGGCCGCGCTCACGTGACCCTTGCTCATGGCGGCGTCGGCAGCGGCGGCGTCGGCGGCGGCAGCAGCAGCGGCGGCGCTCGCGGGGCTAGGCGGACGGAGCCGGATCTTGTAGCCGGGGTGTGGGCCGGCGTCAGTCGTCCCTCCTTCGGCTCCCTCTCTAGTCTTCCGGAGTGTGGCTGGCGAAGCCGGGATGGCGGAGCGAGGCCTGGAGCCGTCGCCGGCCGCGGTGGCGGCGCTGCCGCCTGAAGTGCGGGCGCAGCTGGCGGAGCTGGAGCTGGAGCTCTCAGAGGGTAGGAGCCGGGCGGGGGGCGGGCGCCCCGGGGCCCTGCGGATCGCAGCGAGTCAGAGACAGGTCCCCGCCGCGCGCTGTGGCGGCCGTGGGACAAGGGGGACGAGGGTGCAGGAAATCTGGCCTGGCTCTCCACAGCCATCCTCTGTCCTTTCCCACCCCGCTAAGTGCTTTCCTGTGGCTTTCATTGTTTTCCTTTGGAGGGGGCTAAGCAAGGGCTTGGGGGAGAAGTCCTTCGGGTCCGGGCTGTTCCTGCGCTTCTTGTCCCCCCAAACCTGAGACAAAGCTGCGCCCTCCGTCTTCTGACCCGGCGTCTGGGCAAGTAGGGTGTGGGGGAGGGCTGCGAGGAGGGTGGCTGTCAGCTTTCTCCTTTCCTCCTCTCCCCTTTAGGAGGAGGGCCCCATGCCTTGTTTCAGCCTCTCCGTTCCCCTTCAAAAAGAAAGACACATGGGAAATCCACGGGAGCATTTCTTCTCCCCTCTTTAACAATGTAAGATTCCTCCTTAGTGACAGGACAGGAGGTAGAAGTGGGTGAGCCGTTGAGGGTCCTTAGGGAGATTAGACGCAGTGGCATTAATCCAGAGAGAGACACACACACGGTGCTGCTTTAAGATCACCTTTGTCATAGGGTTTTTTCCCTGGTGCCTGTATTCGGGCTGAATTTTCCGCACCTGATCACCTTTTGGAGTCTTTCTAGAGGGAAGGAGAGGTGACTGTTGGTTACCTGCAAATCCTGGCAGGCACCTTTTTTTTTGACAATGGATTGGTACAGGGAAGCTTAGATTAATTTGGGAATTTTTTTAAAAGTGGAATAAATCAAGCCACAATTATTAGAGAAAGTACCTTGGACAACAGTGACAGAAACACAATGCTCTGCTGTGGGCCTGTGATCAGGCTTGTTGGGCAGTTGTGATCAGTTTTCTGTAAAGTTCCTGTTTTTATCACAGGCCGCCTCTGAGACAAAAGCAGCATTTTCTCTGAGCTTGGTATCAGTACTTTGGTAGTGTCCCTAGAGTTGCATATTCTTACTGACTTCCTTGCCAAAGGAGCTTTTCACTAGCATTTTTCAAGTGGATCAAAAACTGTTGATTGGAAAAGAAGACTCTGACCATTTCCCAAGAGAGTTCTGATTTTTTGTTTACTTCCCGGGAGAGTTCTGATTTTTTGTTTACTTATCAAGGCATGTGGTTCCCCCCCCTCTTTCAGAATCCTTTACAATGAAAAGCCAGAAGTTGATTTGAGTGTTCAAAATCCAGTTGGGCATTGAAGGAAATAATTATCTTTAATAACCCTATTAGGTTTTCCCTATGTATAGGGGAGGTGCTGTTTTCACCTGCACTTAATTACCAACATATTATTTTTCAATTAATCAGTTGGGAAGTTATTCTTTGGCCAGCCCCCAGAATTGCTGGGGGTAGATGAGTTTGCTTCTGCGAAGTATTTAGGAAGATAGGAATCCTTTTGGCTTGTCTCTCTGTTGTACCCTTCATTGAAATATTCACCAGGTGCACCCAGTTGCATTCGGTTCAGTAGATTTACATTTTGTGCCTACTGTGGGCAAGGGAACAGAGATAAACAAGATACTGTGATAGCTTTCAAAGAGCTCTGAGTCTGGTAGGGAAATCACTTAAAAGTGCCAAAAAATGGCTCGGTGCCTATAGCTCAACCGGCTAAGGCGCCAGGCACATACACCTAATGTGGCGGGTTCGAATCCCCAGCCCGGACCCGCCAAACAACAATGACGGCTGCAACCAAAAAATGGCTGGGCGTTGTGGCGGGTGCCTATGGTCCCAGCTACTTGGGAGGCGGAGGCAAGAGACTCGCTGGAGCCCAGGAGTTGGAGGTTGCTGTGAGCTGTAATGCCACGGCCCTCTACCCAGGGGGACAGCTTAAGGCTCTGTCTCAAAACAAAAAAAAAAAGTGCCAAAAAAACAGTGTCTAAGAGCTCGATAGATCATGTACAGAGGGAACCTTCTAAGAAAAGAGGAAGATACCTGCCTTGTCACTGTTGTCAGAAAAAGATGGCAGAGAATTATAAATATAAGATTGAATTGTGTGGCTAATAGAAAGGGCTGTGATTTAACCTGTGCAACTCAGTCAGAAGTGTGAAGCAAAGAAGGGTGTTTCTGTACGTCTGTAGCATGTCAGTAGGAGCTCAAGTCTTTTTGTGTCAAAGTCCAAGAATGACAGCTGGAAAAGTATTGATAAAATAATACTTAGAACAAGTTTTCTTGTTTGAAAACTTCTCAGAGCATAAAGAATACATGCAGTCACATCCTCCCTTTTTCCTTCCTATTTTATCATGTGTCTCTGGTCCTATAACCATGGTATGGAGTCCATCATGAAGATGGGGACATATGGTGGCTCCTGTAGTTCAAACGGCTAAGGTGCCAGCCACATACACCAAAGCTGGTGGGTTCGAATCTGGCCCCAGCCTGCCAGACAATGACAACTACAACCAAAAAATAGCTGGGCATTGTGGCGGGTGCCTGTAATCCCAGCTATTCTGAAGGCTGAGGCAAGAGAATCGCTTAAGCCCAGGAGTTGGAGGTTGTTGTGAGCTGTGACGCCACCGCACTCTACCCAGGGCTACAGCTTGAGGCTCTGTTTCCAAAAAAACAAAACAAAAAAAAAGATGGAGAGATAAAAGAAAGCTACTTCCTAGGAGTTGCAGTGAATTTTCTTTGGGAGTGGGAAAGAAACGGGAAGAGTTGAAGAGGAAAAGAAAAAGGTTCTTGGGTGGTGCCTGTGGCTCAAAGAAGTAGGGTGCTGCTGGCTCGGCGCCTATAGCTCAACCGGCTAAGGCGCCAGCCACGTACACCTAAGGTGGCGGGTTCGAATCCCCAGCCCGGACCTGCCAAACAACAATAACGGCTGCAACCAAAAAATAGCCAGGCGTTGTGGTGGGCGCCTGTGGTCC
>CAUYTI010037650.1:0-11643 GCA_963575145.1 Galago senegalensis | reverse complement strand
TCAAGCTATCCCCCTGGGTAGAGTGCTATGGCATAACAGCTCACAGCAACCTCCAACTCCTGGGCTCAAGCGAGTCTTCTGCCTCAGCCTCCCAAGTAGCTGGGACCACAGGCGCCCGCCACAACGCCCAGCTATTTTTTGATTGCAGCTATCGTTGTTTGGTGGGCCCAGGTTGGATTAGAACCCGCCACCTTAGGTGTTAGCCACTTGAGCCACAGGTGCCGAGCCATAATGTTAGATTTTATAAAAAATACCAGATGTCTCATAAATCAGTCTTTATTTAGTTATCATTAGTTAACGTGAGCCTAGAAAGTCAGAGCAGTGATTGCACCCCTACAGGTACAGTGCTCAGTCAGCAGAGTTGCTAGGGATGTCTGTCCCAAAGGCTTATGGGGACACGCCAGGCAAGACCTTGGCTCTCCTGGGAAATGTTCCCTGGATCCACCCTCAGCTGCCTGAAGGCCCACCCTGTCTGCTCTCTGCATTATCTTATAGATGGTTATTTTCTTTTTTTTTTTTTTGAGACAGAGCCTCAAGCTGTCCCCCTGGGTAGGGTGCTATGGCATTACAGCTCACAGCAACCTCCAACTCCTGGGCTCAAGCGAGTCTCTTGCCTCCGCCTCCCAAGTAGCTGGGACCACAGGTGCCCGCCACAACGCCCGGCAATTTTTTGGTTGCAGCCGTCATTGTTGTTTTGGCAGGTCTGGGCTGGGGATTCGAACCCACCACCTTAGGTGTACGTGGCTGGCGCCTTAGCCGGTTGAGCTATAGGCACCGAGCCTAGATGTTTATTTTCAAGAGCAGAAGTTGATCATTATAATTTATTCTCTTAGCCCCCTGTACCAACTGGGATTATCAGGTAACAAAGTAATGAAATCTTTTTGGGTATTTGATCTGCTGACATCTCCATCTGCTCGGTTTGGCTGTTTTGTAAGTAAAGAACAGACTCCTAAAACCAGTCAGTGTGAGCGATTCAGTTCCGAGGAGACTTGGAGTACTGATATAACAATAAGCTGTTTCCAGAAGTGGCAGTTAAGGAACTTTTACCCCCAAATGGAACATGATCTGAACACAAGTAGTGTCCAAGTGTGGATTCACACAGAGTGGCTATGGCAAGGCTTATCACACGTGAAGATTACATTCAGAAAGGTACTAATGCCACCAACGCTAGTGATTGTATGTTGAGGGGTGGGGTAGTGGTAAATCTCTGATGGAATCCCTCTCTGTGATGACAGGTGTCATTTAAAGTAATGATGAGTTTGCCTGTGTTTATTAGGAAAGCAAAAGACCTAACTTTTGACAGAGGTATCACAAGTGTTTGTGTTTGACAGAAAAGGAAGTTTCTCAAGATAGGCAAGAAAAATTGTCCTTTGCTATGAAAGAATTTGTATGTAATTAAAATGTTTGAAATTTAGGGCTTCCATTAAAATCTGAAAGCCTTATTGTGAAAAACAACTGTCAAATATAGGCAATTATTTATTTGTTCCTCTGTCCCCTCATCATCTGTGGCTCCCCAGCTACCCTTTTGTCATGTGCCGGTTTTAGCTGGGTGTAGACTCATGTGGTAGTGGTTGAAGTTCTGGCTCAGTTTGTGCTTTGGGTCACAACTGCAGCTCTTCATAATTAGAATGTTCTGGGACCACATAGAGGATGTTGCCATTGGGAGAAGGTAGACAGAATCTTGGGGATTCCCAAGCCTTCATCAATTCACTGTATCTTCTCATTTCCTTTTTTTTTTTTTTTTAACTAGGAAAATGAACACTTGAAAAAGTTCCGGGTGACGTGGGAACTGCATAATAAACACCTGTTTGAAAATCTGGTCTTTTCAGAGCCACTTCTCCAGAGCAACTTGCCAGCACTGGTATCTCAGATCAGGTACTTGCCCTCCCCTGGGTATGTTGCTGTGGTGGGAAAGCATAGTCCTCCCTCCTGTGATGTGGCATATGTGTACCTGAGACTGAGAGTCTTGGAGGAAAAACAACAGGTCTTAGAGAAATAGACAGTTTGGGCAAAAAACTCAAAACCTGAGGAATAATACAATTAAACTTTGAAATAATGGACCTACATAAATGCTACTAAGATTTATTTAATACCATAAATTCCTCATAAATTCAGAAGAGCCTACAATAGATATAACATTGCCCTGACGGGACTTATGCTCAGATGGGCATGCAGGGGAAGAGGTATGAGAGAGAAGAGCCATGGCTGAGGGTCCCCAGGGGCTGCAAGACACAACCTGGGATCTCTCTCAGTCATCTCCTTAATGGCTCATGTGCTGCATCTTTGTCTTCTGGTCGAGAATATCCATATGGCTTCTTCACATTTGTGAGACTGGATGCTGTACTTTCCCTAGGGCAGGTGTACAAAGCAACTGAGCTGACTTGTGGGCGTTTGTATGGGTACAGGAGAGATGTGGGCTGTGTGTGTGTTTGCCCTGCAGTCACTGTGTTCATTAGGAGGCAAGTTCCTCTTGATCTGATGTCACTCAGCAGAGTAGTATTGCCTGCACTATGTCCTGCATGAGCTGCCTGAGTCTGCAGTGCGTGACTTAGTTCTTGGCTGTTTACATGTGAGCACATGACCACATTGCAGATGCATCATCACAGCATCTTTATTTGACCATATTAAAATATAGCTAGACTAGGGCGGCTCCTGTAGCTCAGTGAGTAGGGCGCCAGCCCCATATACTGAGGGTGGCAGGTTCAAACCTGGCCCTGGCCAAACTACCACAAAAAATAGCTAGGCATTGTGGCAGGCGCCTGTAGTCCCAGCTACTTGGGAGGCTGAGGCAAGAGAATCGCCTAAGCCCAAGAGCTGGAGGTTGCTGTGACCTGTGACGCCACAGCATTCTATCAAGGGTGACAGAGTGAGACTGTCTCTTAAAAAAATAAATAACTGGCTCGGTGCCTGTGGCTCAAGTGGCTAAGGCACCAGCCACATACACCTAAGGTGATGGGTTCAAATCCAGCCCTGGCCTGCCAAACAACAATGACGGCTGCAACCAAAAAATATCCAGGCATTGTGGCGGTTGCCTGTGGTCCCAGCTACTTGGGAGGCAGAGGCAGGAGACTGGCTTGAGCCCAGGAGTTGGAGATTGCTGTGAGCTGTGATGCCACAGCACTCTACCCAGGGTGACAGCTTGAGGCCCTGTCTCAAAAAATAAATAAATAAATAATATATATATATATATAGAGAGAGAGAGAGAGAGAGAGAGAAAGAGAGAGAGAGACACACACTAGATTCACAAAGCTGCTTTTTTTTTCTCTTGACATCCATGTATTAATCCAGTCTTTGTTTCTTATATTCCCAAATGCTGTTTGAGGGATCCTGATAATCTCCATTTCACAACCTTTCTTCTCAGGACAGAATAACCTGAAAAACAGGTAAAAGGGAATTGAGGATGGAGACATCAGAACACAGTGTTACAGGAGTGGCCAGCTCACCAGGGTGGGGCCTGCTTTAGCTCACAGATGATGCCTGATTCTTCCTGTACCCCTTCTGTCACACCTGCTTCCCAGCCATTCTGGGTCTTCTTGGTCCACTGTTTTAAAATGGTCTTTACAACCCATGGTGGGTGCCCCAGGATTTGAATGTCCTAACAACAAACCTCATAGAAGGAAACAGGAGGCTTTCAGAGTCTCAAGTTTGAAGTGCAGTATGTGCTTTTGTCCTTAGTGCTGACGTTCAGTTTATCAGAAGTGCTGTGTATCAGAAGATCTGCATCTTGAGAAAGGGATTTTTTTTTTTTTTTCTGAAACAGTCTCACTATGTCACCCTAGATAAAGTGCCATAGTGTTATCATAGCTCATAGCAACATCAAACTCTTGGACTCAAGTGATCCTCTTGCATCAGCCTCCTGAGTAGCTGGGATTACAGGCCCCTGCCACAACACCCAGCTAGCTTTTCTGCCTTTAGTGGAGATGGTGTCTCACTCTTGCTCAGGCTGGTCTCGAACTCCTGAGCTCAAGTTAATCCACCGCCCCTCAGTCTCCCAGAGTGTTAAGATTACAGGTGTGAGCCACCATGCTTGGCCCACATTCACAGTATTTACAACCATTACCATTATGTATTTCCAAAACTTTTTCTTCATGTGCATCAGGAGTTTTTATCAACAGGTTGCCCTCTACACGTCCCCTTCTCTGCATTTTATCTGTTAAAGAATTGGTGTGTTTTATCCTAGAGGTACCTGTTTAGATCTTGCATGAGCAAATTCATGGAGTAGTCTGGCAGGCCCTTGCTCCTGTCCTGCCTAAGAATTGGTGGCGGGATCTCGAGGTTCAAGCAGAGTCTCCTCAAGTCTCTGGTTGTTCATGCAGGAGGCTTACTGCACGCACTTGCCTGTTACCAGGAATATTAGTAGCTCTTGTGTGATTGGTCTCCATTTTAAATATATGATATTAATTAATTTTTTCTTTCTCAGAAGAAAACTTGCTCAAACTGATGTTACTCCTTTCTCTTTTTCAATAATGATATTATGTCACATACACACTGGTAGCATTATAGTGAGAATATTTCCATGACACTGTCTTGTATTTGAAACTGAATATTTAGATAGAAATGTGTTTACTGGACCACTGAGTTTGTTCAGCCTGAGGTGTTCCACACCTGTCTGATTCCAGCACAGCTTTGCTACACATAGGCCCTATTCCTCCAGGTGCTTTTCCAGCTTTACCACTAGAGGTAGCTCTAGGACCATCCTCCCCTCCACTGGCTTTGTTCTTTCTTGGTTCAAAATTATCTGTATTCTGTAACTTGGAAGAGAGAAGTTTGTATGTCTGGGAGCAATGGGATGGGGAGCACGTGATGCAGTATAGCACTGGTGTTCCTAGCCTCCCTGCTTTCTAGGTGGCACAGTGGTGTGGGATGGGATGACATAGAAATTGGCTTCTAGGCCCAGCACAGTGGCTCATGCCTCTAATCCTAGCACTCTTGGAGGCTGAGGCAGGTGGATTGGCCTGAGCTTCTGCATTTCAGACAGCCTGACCCAGAGTGATACCTCATGTCTTTAAAAAAAAAAAAAAAATAGCTGGGCGTTGGGGCAGGTTCCCGTATAGTCCCAGCTACTTGAGAAGCTGAGGCAAGAGAATCGCTTAAGCCCAAGAGTGAGGTTGCTGTGAGCTATGGCTATGACACCATAGCACTCAATTGAGGGTGAAAAAATAAAACTCTGTCTCAAAATAAAAACTTCAAACTGAAGAAATTGGCTTTTGCTTGAGGAATGGAAGTCAGTCGTGTGAAGAGCAGTGCCAGCAGAAGGGGAGAAAAGCCACATCCTTGACTGTCAGGTGGTGAGTGTAAGACTGATCTTCAGGGCCTAGAGATTGGCCCTTAGCCTCACCCATAGCCTCACTGGAATCTATGTCTCTAGTCTTGTTTCCCAAGAGGCAGAAACTGCCTTAGAAGAGCAGCTGTAGCAGTCAACATGTGCCCAGTGCATTTCCCTCCTTCTCTGGACTGCCCCACACCTCTGCCCCTTGTGCCCATGTGTGTTGTCAGCTTCAGCAAGCAGGGCCATGCCCACCGGCTCCCTGTCCATGCCTACATGTGATTCCTGTGAAAGTGGAGATGGTGGGAGGAGAAGAGGCAGCTGTTCCCACCTAGCTCCACCCTGGAAGGACAGTAGGGTGTACAGAGAGTACGTGAAAGTGTTTCTTCAAGTAATCGGGTTTTCTGTTTTACTTTATCTGAAAACTAGGCATAAATTTTATTTCTAATCAGGGGATTTTCTTGCTGTAGGGTAGTGTGTTTCAGCAGGTTGAGTCTGTTTCCAGCCCACATTTAACAGTTACCAGGCCATGGTCATCCAGAGCAGAGCTGACTTGTCACTACTGTTTCTGAGGAGCTGTTACTTCTGAGTGTCCCCTTCACACCCAGAATCTCTTCTGGGTGCCCTACATGTGTGATTTGCTAATCCCTCCTAGCACCCTGCTACAAGTGTGTAGTGTCCCCATTTTCCTGGGGTCCTGAGCTGACACAATACCATGACAGCAGCAGAAGTGCTTTGCCTGTGTCTGGTTCAGAGTCTCTGGCACTGTACTGTGTGACAAGGCCTCCTCCCTTCTAGGCTAGGGACCACCACACATGACACATGCAGTGAAGACACCTACAGCACCCTGCTGCAGCGGTACCAACGCTCAGAGGAGGAGCTGCGTGGCGTCGCCCAGGAGTGGTTGGAGTGCCAGAAGAGAATCGATGCCTACGTGGATGAGCAGGTGCGTCTCCCTTTGGGAGCCAGTGCAGTGCACATGCTCTGGGGACACCGCTCTGAAGGCAGCATGCTACCGTGCTGCTGTGAGTTCCTGGCAGAGGCCCAGTGCACACAGGTAGACGTCTCCGTGTCAGTGGCTGATTTTCCAAAGGGGACAAGAAACCTGTGCTGTACAGGCAGCTTCTGCCTGGTTGTGCCGAGGGCTGTGGTGGCAGCAGGTGGCCAGTCCACCTCAGCCTGAGTGCACCACTGTGACTTGCACAGGCTGCTCTCCAGGCTCTCTGTCCCCATGTGGGTGTTTTGTGATTCCAAGACCACTTACTGAGCACTATACCATTCAGAACCTATTCTCTCTATATACCAAATTGTCTAGAAAGGGAGGGCAGACATGCACAAGGTGGCAGGTGGCTCACAGCATGGAGGGAACAGATGGAAGGTGCACCAGGGACCCAGTGCCCATCAGAGTAGGTTTGGGAGACAGCACCCTGGTGCCCACTCTGCCTGCCTGCTTCACGCCTATCAGAGGGCCAGGCAAGGTCACGTTCCACCCCACCCATCTCCCACCTCTCCTAGCACCAACAGGGAGCGCTAACAAAGGCACAGCAGGGTCCACGTGGCACCAACCACACCAAAGCAGATGCGGGACCAGAACACATCTTAAGCCAGAGCCCAGGTTCTGTTTTCCTAAAAATAATCTCAAAAATATAAAGAGAATACTATCATTTCCCTTTCTTACTCCACATACCATCGTTACCTTTAAAAGAAGGCCAGCAGCCTTCCCTGGACCTGTCTCTACAAAAAAATACACCATGTTGTGCTACATGCCTTTAGTTGCAGCTGTTCAGGAAGCTGAGGCAGGATTCCTTTCAAGCCCAGTTGGAGGCTGCAGTGAGCTGTGGCGATGCCACTACACTGCATTCTGTGCAACGGAATGAGACCCTATCTCTTTAAGGAAAAGAAAGAAGGAAAGAAAGAAAAGTACTTGTGATGCTCATGAGTGAGATGAGTATGGTGGTGAAGTAGAAACCATTGGGATGTTTGCAGTGTTGTCTTTGGTTTGCAGATGATGTTCCTCATGTCATTTCAAAAAATATCTTCTGCAGCTGTTGTTGGTGCTAAAGTGTTAATGGGTTTTATTTTTTTATGTCCCCTTACTAGATGACAATGAAAACCAAACAGCGCATGTTAACAGAAGACTGGGAACTTTTTAAACAAAGAAGGTTCATGGAAGAGCAGGTAAGCTCATCACAGGGGTGTGTAAAGCAAAGAGGTCCTTCGTTACAGAGTGGGTGGCTTCTACACATGGCAGCACTCTGTTAGGACAGCATTGGAGGACAACACACCATGTCTGCCTGTGTTAAAACACTGTACTGACAATGTTTTAACCTCAAGATAAGCTGATTTTTCTCTACCTGTTCACTTCCGTACACTCTTCAAGGACAGCACATGCTTATTGCGTGACCTCTCTAGCCCACAGGGTCCCCGGGTACTTGGAGACGAGATTTCTCAGTCCCCACGATCCCCGGCGAGGCAGGTGGTGCTACTTCCAGGTTACACACGAGAAGGGTGTGAAGTGAGGACTGTTGCTTTATGTCACAGAGCTGGGATTAGGGCCCTACCTCTGTGGACAGAGGCTCAGACCTCCAGCAGTGTTGGCATCGGCCTTCAGCGTGGCTGCGGCACCTCCGCCCCCTCCTCTTCCCGGTACGCCCCCTCCAGGCAGGCTTGCCCTGTCCCCCTCTGCTGGTGACCTTCCCATGGTTGGTCTCAAGGCACTCAGCTACATTTAGAAACTTGCTCCCTTTGATCTCTTGTTCACCTATGGCACCATCCCTCTTCCTGCCTCCTGATGTGCTCTCAGTCTCCTTTGCAGACTCTGCCCTCAGCTTTTCCTTAAGTATATGTGGTGGCCTTGCCTTGGCCTGGCAGCTGCCTCCACATTTCAGCTTCTGTGGTCTCCTCCAGGTGCCATGGGTATATAGGTGGCACCATGTTTTAGCTCATTGCCTGCCCCTGTTCCGCATGTGTCCTATCCTGTTGAGTGGCCCCCGCTGCTGCCTGTTCCATTGCCACAGTTGGTCCAAAGTTCCTTCTCCTTCGGTATCCAGATACTCACCTCGTTGACTGGAAGTTTAGGTGTCACTTCCTTGCTGGCACCACATTCACTCCTCCTCTTCCATGCGCACCTCCATCTCTATAGCTCTGTTCCTGGTGCGCGGGAATTACCAAGCACATGTCAGACGCAAGGTGGGTGTCTATTGGGAGGGTGCCTTACAGTTATGTTTGCTGAAGATGAGCATTTGGGGACTCTTGATACCAAGCCTTTTGTCAGCCCCTGGCTAATGCAGGCTCCAGGTCTTCTGTCCCTGGTTCGGTCATACTTGAGGAAGCTCTCCCCTTCAGTTCCTAGATGAGCATGAACCGTGTTACCATAATTAATGAGAAATATGAACCACATAATGGGGGGAGTATCTTGTAGATTTAAGGTATGATTTTATCATTTTCTCTAGTTAACTAATAAGAAAGCAGTGACTGGTGAGAATAACTTCACAGACAGCATGAGGCACATGCTATCCTCCCGGCTGACTGTGCCTGACTGCCCTAACTGCAACTACAGGAGGAGGTGAGCCGGGGTGGGGGTGGGGTTGTGTGGCGGCCATAGGCCTGTGGGGCTTTTTGTGAACCAAGCAGAGGTCTGGCCAGACCTCTGGAGAGCACGAGCTGGTCACCTCTTTTGGCTGTCTTGGTAACTGTCCTTAATTCCCCATCAGATGTGCTTGTGATGACTGCAGCCTCTCACACATCCTCACTTGTGGGATCATGGACCCTCCTGTCACTAATGATGTCCACATTCACCAGCTGCCACTCCAGGCAGACTCTGCTCCTGACTACCTCCCAGAGATGCGCCCACCAAGTGTGTCATCTGCAAGCTCAGGCTCGGGTTCCAGCTCGCCCATCACGGTTCAACAGCACCCCCGGCTCATCCGAACAGACAGTGGCTCTGCACCAGCTTTGTAAGTTGTGACTTCATAATACAGTTTCAGAAATTTAAGTAACCCAGTAATGAGAAATAGACAGGGCTCGGCGCCTGTGGCTCAAGTGGCTCAAGGCGCCAGCTACGTACACCTAAGGTGGCAGGTTCGAATCCAACCTGGGCCTGCCAAACAACAATGATGGCTGCAACCAAACAATAGCCAGGCATTGTGGTGGGCGCCTGTGGTCCTAGCTACTCGGAAGGTGGAGGCAGGAGACTCACTTGAGCCCAGGAGTTGGAGGTTGCTGTGAGCTGTGATGCAACGGCCCTCTATCCAGGCGGATAGCTGGAGGCTCCTGTCTCAAAACAAAAAGACCTGGCTTGGTGCCCGTAGTTCATTGGTTAGGGCGCCAGCCACATACACCAGGGCTGGCAGGTTCGAACCCAGCCTGGGCCTGCTAAACAACAACAACAAAAAAAAAAAATAACGGACATTGTGGCAGGAGCCTGTAGTCCCAGATTCTTGGGAGGCTGAGGCAGGAGAATCGCTTAAGCCCAAGAGTTTGAGGTTGCTATGAGCTGTGACCCCACAGCAGTCTACCCACCGTGACAGCTTGAGACTCTCTTGGAAAAAAAGACCTTTACTTAAATGCCCAACCATGTACAGTGCCTCACACCTGTAATTCCAGCACTTTGGGAGGCTGAGGCAGGAATCCCTTGAGGCCAGCAATTTGAGACCAGCCTGGGCAACATTAGTAAGGCTCCATCTCAACAACAAATATAAGTAAATCTAGCCAACTGTGGTGGTGCATGCTGTTAGTCTTACCTACTCAGAAGGCTGACGCAGGAGCCTGGGAGTATGAGGCTGCAATGAGCTATATTTGCACCTCTGCACTACTGCCTGGGTTGCAGATTGAGAACTTACCTCAATTGAGAACTTACCTCAAAAAAAAAAAAAAAGAACCCATATATTAAATGCCAGTAAAGAAGCATGTTGGTATGCTGGGCAGTGTCTGATTGTGTGCTCACGTCTCCTCAGTTTCCTGGAGGGTGACAGCCTGCTGTCTGTCCTGCCTAACTGTCAGCTTAGTGATGGAGCTTGCTGAGAACTCACAGTATTACTTACCAAGCAGCTCACAGTTTCTGTTTTCCAGGTGCTTGCATGATTATAAGTACATTTCGTATTAGGAAGGTGGATATACAGCCATCATCAATTCGTGTGGTGGTTGGTCTCTGATTTCTTTAGAGTTGTGACTGGGTTACTTGTGGAAGTGATAATTACGTGATAGTTTCTGGAAGGGTTTGCACATGGATAGATGTAGTTACTTGTGTAAATGTAGGTTTGGATTGGTGAGGCAAATGGTTGAGTTATTGCATTTTAGAACCTCAGTTTCCTCATCTGCACATTGTGGCGATAGTGAAACCTCAGGAGCAGGTGTGAGTGCTGACTGAGGGAGCGTGTTGTGTCACCTCCGCTGCTGTGGGCCTTGGGAGACCTGAGCACCCTTCACCTGCTGGATGCTGTTGGAGCTTCCCTCTGGCCAGCTCCACATTGTACCACCCTGTAGCAGGTTGAATCTTGCTTTCTTGAAAGTGGAAAAGACATTTGAGTTTGGTAGTCCTGGACACTCCCTCCTAAAAAGGTAACAGCCAGTTCTTAGGATGGTTACTTTCTGGATGTCATTGTGCACCCAGGCTAAAGACAGACCCAGTGGCATGTTTTCGTGGACTCTGGACCATCCACAGAACTATGAGGTCTGTATAAAAAGCTTACACAGACCTCATAGTTCAGTGTGCATGAGACCCACTTTGTGAGGTCTCACTTTGTCACCCAGGCAGGAGTGCAGTAGTGCTGTCATAGCTCAAGGCAGCCTCAAACTCCCAGGCTCAAGCCATTCTCTTGCCTCAGCCTCCTGAACAGTTGGGACAACATATGTGCACCACCATACTCTTCTAACTAATTTTTGTAGAGATGGGGGTCTTGCTATGTTGCCCAGGCTGGTCTCAGATCCTTGACCTCCAGTGATCCTCAGGTTATAGGTGTGAACCACTGTACCTGTCTTGTCAGATCCCTGTATACTCCAGAGGATCAGATGTTTAGGTGAAAGCCCTGATATCTGTTAATTTTTTTTAGTAAATATTCCATTTACTTATTGCTTAGATGTCTAATAAAACTGATATTTAATTAAAATTATGACTGTCTAGACCCTAACTGGCCTTGTACCAAAAAAAAAAAAAAAATTAATCTTTTGTTTTAGAAGTGTCTTTTTTTTTTTTTTTTTTTGAGACAGAGCCTCAAGCTGTCCCCCTGGATAGGGGGCCGTGGCATTACAGCTCACAGCAACCTCCAACTCCTGGGCTCAAGCGAGTCTCTTGCCTCCACCTCCCAAGTAGCTGGGACCACAGGCGCCCGCCACAACACCCGGCTATTTTTTGGTTGCAGCCGTCATTGTTGTTTGGC